>JAUMHI010000061.1:4626217-4662565 GCA_032359435.1 Enteromius unitaeniatus
ACACCTCTCTTCATCTCCCTGCACTGGCTCCCAATTGAAGCTCGCATTAAATTCAAGGCACTGACGCTTGCATATGGCATCACCGGTTCGGCTCCCGCTTACCTCCACTCACTGCTACCAATCTACACTCCCTCCAGAACTCTGAGATCTGCCAGTGAGCAACCCCTAACTGTACCATCACAGAAAGGCACAAAATCTCTTTTCAGAACATTCTCTTATACGTTCCTGGCTGGTGGAATGATCTTCCCATTGCAATCCAAAATGCCAACTCCCTTACAACCTTCAAACGACTTCTGAAAACCCATCTCTTTCAACACTATTTGACAAAAAAAAAAAAAAAAGAACCTTTCTTTCCCTTTCTAGCCTGCACTTATTTGAAGATTGCCTGTTATTATGAGCACTTCCTAAGTTGTTTTTGCCTCTGTATGACTAATTGCTTGTTGTTTTCTCCACCTGTAAGTCGCTTTGGATAAAAGCGTCTGCTAAATGTAAACATAAATATTAGATCGATTTTTGAAGGATCATGTAACACTGAATTTAGCTATGCTTCACGGGAATAAAAAACATTTTACAATATATTCAAATTGAATAAAATATTGTGTTAATAAATAAATTTCAGTTTTACTGTTGAGTAAATAAATGCACCTTCAGTGAGCAAAATACATATTTAAAAAAATTAACTAACTAATTAACTAATGCACCTATGAACACCCATTATTGGCAAATTAATGTACAGCTTCATGTGAATTTGGTCTAAAATATCCATGATGTATGTTTTTTAATGCCTCACCATCTGCTGATTGTATTATGTACTGCTTCTGCTGAAGTATGTTTATCCAGCTCACTGTGAGCTTCTGTGTATATTTATAGCTAGCTTGCTGTGTTTTTGTGTCACGGTTGCCTCTGCCCATATTAAAGACAGTTATGAGTCACTTCTCACTTTAGTCTCTGGGAAACCATGATTCATTCAAGCTCTTTTTAAGCAACCAGTGCCCAAAATACTCTGGCATGGAGTCACCCCCTATCTTTACATTAGAAAGCCTGCTTAGGAATGCCCCGATTGACTTGAGGAGTGATATTTCAGCTGTTTAGCTAACTCCTGATTGCCTTTAAGTAAACAACACTGATTTGTAATTCATATAAATAAGTGAACAGGCATGATTTACATTGGCATTTTGTGTCTAACTTGCATAGGGAAGTGACAGAGCTTGATGTGAATGCAATATGAATATATTGTGGGACATTTCCCATGGAGTACCAAAAAATAGCTCAGATTTTTCAAAGGGATCCATTCTTTCAAGCACCATTTGTTCACATCCTTTATACTGGCTTGTGAATATGACAGTGACCCTCTGAAAGAGAGACAGCTAACCTTATTTTGAGCACAATACTTCATTGTCGAAACTAATGATGTCATTGTCGAGTTTCCTGTTGGAAAATCCCCCCAAGATGAGCTCTTATCTAAGGTGTGTTGTGTCATTCTGTTTGGCTGTGTGTGGTTTTCTCTAATGACCTGCAGGCCTTAAAGCATCAGGCAGCAGAGGATCGCCGCTCCAGCAGCCTGCCACGTCCTGCAACATAAACCATGAGCTCATGGGATATGCAGATAGCCTATATATTTTACGAGGATATACTCATTAGCTGTTCTCACAACCAGAGCATCAGGCAGGCATAGAGTTCATGTGTAGGTCAATGACAGTTACAGTGGTCTATCTATCTAAAGATTACTATCTGAAATACAAATTCATTGGTCAAGTTTTGTAGTGAGTTGCTTTGGATAAAACTTTTAAAAAATATTTAATCTCATTTAGTTTATTGACTAATAGTCTTCCTACATAAGCATGTTAAGCCATCTCACTTCTTTTAAAATACAGCACACCATTATTCTCAGAAAGCTCTTCAGTGGTTGGAACTGAAAGAAGAGCTGCTGTAATCAGGTCAGTATGAAATTAGGCCAGGCTTCTCTTGGTGGTCATAACGGACATATTACCCCCTGAAGTGGGAGGCCTTGAATTATATGTACTTTTTAATTAATGTCTTGGTGATTGTTAAAAATTGGGTCACCGCATTTGTGCTGTGTAATCAATTATTTAATGTTTGTCCATGTGGGATCTAATGGACTTCTTTTCTTGAAATGTTTGTTCAGTTTAAACAAACTTTAATGGGATAGTTCACCCAAAAAAGAAATTCTGCCATCATTTACTCACTCTCAAGTGAGTAAGCTTGTATGATTTTTTTTTATTCTTCTGCTGAGCAGTAAAGAAAACATTTGAAGAGTGTGGGTGACCCCTGTTAAATTCCATTGCATTTTTTCCATATTATGGGAATCAGTGGGGACCAACAACTATTTGTGACCCATAAGGGTAATTTTTTTAAAATTGAAAAGCTTTCAATTGCTGCATGGTTTAAGATATGATAATATTAGGCTGACATATATTTACAAATCTGGAATCTGAGGGTGTAAAATATAAATATTGAGAAAATCACCTTTAAAGTTTTTAACAATATTACTAATCAAAATGTGTGTGTGTGTATATATATATATATATATATATATATACAGTTTACTAATCAAAATGTGTGTGTGTGTGTGTGTATGTGTGTATATATATATATATATATATATATATATATACACACACAGTAGGAAATTTATAAAATATCTTCATGGAACATGATCCTTACTTAATGTTCTAATAATTTTTGACATAAAAGAAAAGTTAAGAATTTTGACCCCTACTATGTATTTGTAGCTGTTGCTACCCCAGTGAAGGTTTTGTGGTCCAGGGTCCATTTTTCAAAATATCTTCTTTAATGTTCCACAGAAGAAATTAATGCATACAGGTTTGTAAGGTGTGTAAACAACAGATTTTAACATTTTGTTTTTCTTTAATAATATTAAATGTAAAATTGAAAAAAATAAATAAATTGCTGAAAAATTGTGCTGAAAATAATGTATAATGTCTGTTTATGCTAAATAATGCGTAATTGTCCTGAGTTGTATACATGTTAAACGCAATTCCTTTAATTACAGTTTGAGTGTATACATGCATGCACATTACAGTTTCTTTTCCATCAAAGGAATTATTACTCCTCCGTGAAGTCCTATTGGTGTTGGCCATGGATTTGGGTCGGGGAATTAGAGGCTTCATAAATTAGCAAGGCTGCAGGGTTGGTCAGCATCGTGGACATTTTAACAAATGCTTTCTAATTATATTTCCGTTCAGTCCTGGAGGAGCAGAAACAGAATAGTCTCGTTCTGTAGTAGTTTTGTTTCCACAGCGACCAAACGGTTAAGTCTAGTTTTGCACTTAAATGAGTTTTCAGTGGATCGCTTTTCTCAGAGTAATTTGTCTTTTGATAACCCAGTTCATTGTACTGCATGTGCAACACTCACAATACACGATACTTCAGACATCATTGTAGTGACGCTCATCTGCATTATGGTCATGGTTGTCTGACATAGTCATGCATCAGTGTTGATGATGAAACATGCTGTAATTCCCTCTGTTTATTTGCATTGTATTTTTCCTTTTCAGAGCAGCATCTCTGAATGAATTGACATGCTGGTGATATCTCATTAGTGTGGGTAGAGCAAGCGAGTGACGGCTCATATCAGACATTTCTCTGTCAGTGTGAGGGGTTCTGTGTGTGCTTTATTGGGAGATGTGTTAATGATTCACGAGCCGATGCTGAGATTACTAACACCAAGATGCTGTGTGTTAGACTGAGCAATTGCTATTCAGCAGCTCATCTTCACTAGACTGGTTCAAATTAATTGGAATTACCCTCTTTTCAGCTTTTCACTGCCTCTAGGAATAAACATAGTGTGGTAATAGAGCAGAAACACGTCTTGTGTTGTAG
Organism: Enteromius unitaeniatus; assembly: GCA_032359435.1. NCBI lineage: Eukaryota > Metazoa > Chordata > Actinopteri > Cypriniformes > Cyprinidae > Enteromius > Enteromius unitaeniatus. Next base: position 4,630,082 of record JAUMHI010000061.1, read on the forward strand.
AAGTATATGTAATATATGGGTGCATCAACCCATATAGTATATGGGTTGATGCACAGTCAACCGATCATTATTACAAAATAAATCTGGATCAGGTCCTCTGTCATCCTCGAGGAGTTTATTATAGTCATGACAGTTTTACTGTAAATATCCCCACTTATCAAATAAATATTGACACTGGTGTTACTGTACTATCTTACTTGTTAAAGTAATAGTTGTGCATTATATCTTGTTTATATCTCGCTTTAACTGGGTTTCAACATCAAAAGGTTTATGCTCAACATATAATCATCAAACTGGAAATGATATTCTGTAATATATACTGTACTTCTTGTGTGATCTCATTTGTTTTTGTATATTTGTATTTGTATATTTGTTTGTTATGGTATGATCTTTTTGTTTTGTATAATCTCTGCCTATATATTATAATAATATTTGTATCATTTGCAGATTATTCTATTGATTATGTTTTTAAGATATTTAGCTAATAAAGCATTCTTCCTTTTGTTAAAATGTTTTTATGATTTATTTAGTTAATCTTTTGCTTCTGAAAGTTTTTCCATCAAAAGGTACAATCATTAATTATATTCCGTATTATGTATACGCTACTGTTATTATTTTTTTAACAAATACACATTCAGCAAAGATGCATTCAATTGATCAAAGCGATTCTAGACTTTTACAGTACATCATTACTTAATTTCTACATTTCAAATGTTTTCATGTCAAATATTGTTTTCAAACATTGGGGGTATTATTATCATCTTGAAAATGGGAACTGCAGGAATAGTGCAACAGAGGCTACCACTATTGCAACCTGGTCTTGCAAAATAGGCTAATATCCCTTTTGCTATTATATTGCCATGCAGAACCATCATTAGACTCCCTTGAGATGGCTACACTATTATGCCTTTTTTATGAAGCATCTGTCAGTATTGTAAATGAGCTTCAGTGTGCTTGTTTAATATTTATTTTTGAGACCATCACACTGTATATGCTAAAACTTTTGCTGTTTTTGTGTGACTACAGCCTCTTGGAAACTCTACTAGCGGAAATTCACATTTCAAAGTCCTGATTATCAGCCCACTTGTGAAGCTGACACATGCGGCCATCAGCTCAATTTGAGGCATCTGTCCGATTGCATCAGCAATTGTCCAATTGTCCATTATTGATTTTGAAGAGCTGCCGTTGAAATGAAGAGCATATTTTTCCCCTTTAAACTAGCTTTCCATCACACATGTGCAATAAATATTTTTGAAACCTGAATAATGTGGAGCAGTCATGTCATGTCACTTTCATCCACAGGCTCCGCGCAAGGAATGTCTACGGAGGAGAAGCCTGAAGCTCCCATGTATGTCTATGAGTCGACAGTGCATTGTGCCAACATCCTCCTGTGCCTGAATGAACAGCGGAAGCAGGACGTCCTGTGTGATGTGACAGTGCTGGTGGAGGGGAGGGAGATCCGTGCCCACAGGGCAGTGCTGGCAGCTTGTAGCCAGTATTTCTCCCTGCTGCTCAGGGGCCAGACGGAACACGAGCCGGTCATCAACCTGCCACAGAAGGTGAGTGTCCTCATTTGGCAGGGGTACAAATTCAGCCTACATTAACAGCCTGCAAGGATGCACCTGAATGACCTGCGCTGAAAACATCACAAAAATCCCAGCTGTCAAAAGAGGGGAGATGTGAGATCTCTAGAATCATTGCATTCGCTGCCTATAACCTCCCTTGTTTTTGTTTCTTTGTTTATTCATTTATTTGTCAGTTTTAGGACCATTCTTTAATTTTTCATAAGGTAGTTGATCAACATATTTGTAGCAGATAACCAAAACAGTCTAAAAAAATGAAAAGATATAATTTCAATGCACAATTTTTTTTAAATATTTCTGATTGCATTTAGAGTGAATCTTGCATACAGTTCCACAGCCATGAGAAATGAAATTCTTCTAATGTCTAAAAAAACGTCTAAAAATGTCTTGAGGTTGAATATACACTATCTTTTCAAAAGTTTGGTGTTTTTCAAGAAATGAATACTTTTATTCAACAAAGAAATATTAAACTGTTCAAAAAAACTGTTCAATATTTATATATTAATAAAATATTAAATGTTTTCTTGTTGAATAAAAGTATTAATTTCTTGGAAAATGAATATGAAATGAAAAATCTCAGAAATTAGAACAATTCAAACAAAATATAAAAAATATATATTTTTTTTAATTAATCAAAGATCTGATAAAGCAGCACAACTTGATAATAATAAATGTTTCTTGAGCATGAAATTAGCATATTACAATAATTTATTAAGGTTCATGTGGCACTGAAGACTGGAATAATGGCTGATTCATTTTAAAATGTAAAATTGTGCTGTCTGCCCAAAAAAAGTTGGTCACTGACTGGTCCTTTATGAAGCAGAAAACATACAGTTGCAGAACCACTGAATTTTAATCAAAATCCAAATAAATATGCTCCATATAAATCATATAATAATTTCACAATTTCTAGCAAAAGCAGAATGGTCTGACTAAAGCTCTATCGAACTACTACATGAGACATAGCTGCATGAAACAAAAACAGCGGACAGGCTGAATGAGAGCTTGAAAACATACTGTGAATGTGAAACTAAAATAATTTGAGGCCACTGGCGATCTTTGCAGATCAAAAAAGTTTACCGTTTGAACCGGTATATCACCCAGCACTAGTTATGTGTTGTAATCTATTGCTGCTTTTTGATCAAAATATTTTCCTTTTAGGAATACTGTGTTCTAACAAGAAATGTGCTCCTTTTGTGTAAAGATAGATAGAGAGGTCCGACAGGAATGTGTCAGTGAAGAAAACATGTTCATCGTCTTCAGCTTTGAGTTGGCATAATTGCTTATGTTGTTTACCAGGAGTGTTAGCAGAGTTCCCTCTCAGAACTTCACTGTGCTTGTGGAAGTATGATTTATTCATGGCTGATTCTCTGTGTTGTAATACTTTAGGTGCTTTGCGATCTCAAAGCTCAAAGTTATATTACAATATCCCAGATATGTCAGAAGGCCCCCATTTGCCTCTGCTTATATATTAATTATCGTTCATCTTCAAAACACTTAATGTCAAATTGTATTCTGTAATGACCGGGAAATTGGCTTCATATCTCATTCTGTCCTCAGAGTCGTGCTGAGCTGCTTCCCTCTCGCTTTATAGTGTGGAGTCTCTGCTTTCTGCTTTGTCTGTGTACATGCGTCCCTGCCTGCTGCCCTCATTAGGATTGCTGGTTATAACATTAAAGGAGTCTCATATGGCGCTTGGCTTCCATAAAGACATGCTTCTGCAGGCGGCAGCTGCTGATGCCAGCTGAAAATAGATCCACAGAATGCTCAGCATTTTCCCCCCCTAGCTTTTCTATTTATTAGCAGCTCTGGGAGGACTGACTGAATGTCTGGGGGAGCTGTTTTTTCAGCAGGATGACTTTCTATTTTAAAGATGATGTTCTTGATGTGGTTGCGCTGCCCCAAGCATTCATGGATACCTGCGAGAGCGATAGAGTGATTGAAAGTGATGATAAGGGTGGTTTATTTTTGTTCCTGACACTATGCAGTTCACTTCATTTTATTGCTTGACGTATAAAGCGTGCGGGACATTGAATAGGAAGCTCAGATACTTTGTTGCATACATGTAGTTTTTTTATAGCATGATTTATAAAATGTGATTTGAGGATAAGCTGATTATTCGCCGTCATTTGTGGTCATGGTTTTTGCACAAAATACAATTTTTTTTGATAGATTAAGCTTTGCTATCACTTGGATGAATCATATTTAATAAAAATATAAAAATTGAAAACATTTGATCAAATCTATTTCCATATTACTTTCTTCTAGTTCTAATACATTAATTTCTGTACATTTGTCGTCATCTAAAACCTAAAAAGGACCATGAAAAGGGTTTTTAAACTTGGGTCATCGTACTAACCACATGGCTACTGGTAATGAGAGTATCATGAAATATTAATGTTTACCATTAATAAGAAATAGCAATGCATCACTATTACCCAAGTCTTAAAAGGACAGTAGTAAAACAGCCTTTTGTAATTCTCATAAAGGAGGCAGAACATTATGGCTGGAAACCTTGAGTAGACATTGAACATTTTACAAAAGTGCCCCTTTATTGTGATTTTAAAATACCACTGATGACCCTGAAATATTAGCTTGTTTTGTTTTGTCTTTATAGATCACGGAGAAGGGATTTACCCCACTGTTGCAGTTTGCTTACACAGCCAAGCTGCTGCTCAACAGGGACAACATCCAGGATGTCATGTGTTGCGCCCAATTTCTAGGAATGCACAACCTCGAAGACTCCTGCTTCCGTTTCCTACAGGCCCAGATGAAAAGTGAGGCTGATGGTGTACAGAACAACCAGAATCCAACAACACCTCAGACTTTGCTTCAGAACCATCAGAATAATGGATTAGAGGATGCAAATGTGCAGCCGAATGACTCCGAACCACCATTGTCCGGGTCAAGGCTGCACCCTGAAACTGAGCAAATAAAGGTCACCAACAACCTGCATCATTTAGACCAACCTCCAACTTTCGACCTCCCTCGTTATCCCAAATATAGAAAGTACCATCAGGTTCTTGCTAAGCACAACGCAACCACCTCCTCACACAGCAGTACCTCAAGCTTACACAGCTCTCTGCAGGATACTGTCACCAGCAACGATGCCCAGGGCATTGATCTTTCAAAGGTTAAAGCAGAACCAGCAAGTGGGGAAGACTGTGTGCCAGTAGACTTGTCCGAGTTGGCGCAGGGCGGTCTGGTCGGGGGTAAAGAGAGTGAGATGTCAATGGAAACAGAGTTTGAAGGAAGACAACTTAGTTCAACGCCCAATGAATTCCCTGTGAGCAAGCTTTCACCAGTGTGCCTGCACTCCCTTGTTAATAAGGAAGTCACATCTTCGGATCATTGTTTTACCGCTGATCTGCAACTCACCAGCAGAACCTCTCCCCTTCAAGAACCACAAATTGCTCCAAATGACTTCCAAAAAGACTATCAGGCCTTCGTTGGGGGACTTGGAGTGGCATCCTCAAAGGCGGCTGAGAAATTAACCGTTGGCATGTCACTCAAGTCGCTTTCCTTTGAGAGGATCTGTTCCCATGAATCTGAACGGGAGAGTGACAGAAGAAGTGTCATCTTCTCCTCTCGAGCCCCTTACCAACTGGCGGCACCCGCACACTCTTATCCGGGTGAGAGCTGTTTGGGCCAGGAGACCCCGGACGACTTATGGGCAGGTTCCAGTCAGTCTTTCCCCTGCTCCCAAGCACTGTCCCCAACTTCTGTCTCTCAAGAGCCTGCATTGCCCTACCGCCGCCGGCCAAAGAGCAGCTGTCCGGTGCCCATTAAAATGTGTCCCCGTTCGTCTCATGCCGAGAGCCATATCAGAACCTCCAGCTCTTGCTCTTCCTACTCCTTCGCTGAGGATGGCAGTGGAGGATCTCCTTCCAGCCTGCCCCAGTTTGAGCTCTCTACCTCTCCTTGTTCTACCATGGCAAGATGTCTGGCCTTTGAACACCAGGACCATAGCATGTCGGGGCCATCAAAGATCAAGTGTGAGAAGTCGTACGACACTAATTCCAGTGACGAATCTGGATCTTTTTCCGATGGAGATAGCGAATCGTTTCCCACCAAAGAGCACGCTCAAGAGGTTAGTTTTTGGAAATATTATTTGTGGTCTGTGCTTGGAAATATTATTTGATATTAAAACTTGCAGTGAAATTTGCTTATTGCAAATATCAAATCATTATGATTTAATTAAATATTTAGGCCAGTACTGCATGTTTCAGAGTGCAGCATGGCACTGTGAATCATGAGCTACTTGCATTTAAAATGAACAGTGTTTTCAGCAGCATCATTCAGTTGCTTAAATGTGTGTTTAGCAACCTACCATGTGCCAACCATCTTCCCAGACTTGAAATGAGAAGAACTTCTCCACCTAAACATCAAAGCCCAGTGGTTTGAGCGATTGGAAAATAAAGAAATTATGAGTACAATAACATTATTAGTTTTGTAATTTAACAGTTGCACTGTCAAATACAATTATTAAATTTGTCTTCAATACTGTTCTGTTTTTAAAAAGTCTTACAATGGTATATAGATGCAAACACTCAACTTCCAGTGAAAACTCACCTTCACAATACGTCACCTACTGTATGATTCAGTGAGAAAGTCATTTTAGTGGCGGTGGGGTCTTTTTACAGTACCACTAGTATCAATTCATATCTCTACCCACTTGTAGTCAACCACTTTGTGTGTTTTTCTTCATGCTCTGGTTTAGAATAACAAAACCACAAGTTTGTTTACGTGTTTTTGCAGTGTTGAGTATTGTTGCATCTCTGTTGAAAGCAATGGTCAGTCAGAGGTGTTTTCCGTAGGTTAATCAGAAGAGTTTCCTCTGAACTCATTTTTGTTTTTGTAAGTTTACTGATGCATAGTTCCAGATGCTTACAGATCTACCCAATACAATCAGAAAGAGAAAAAATGCACACACACTGTAAATAAGAGATTGTGTAGTTAGTCATTGATTTATCAGGCGTTTTTGCATGAGTCAGTTACTCTGTCAGTTGCAGTGGCTAGGGGGATTGTGTCTATACCCATGATAAGTTTGCATCCCTAGTAATATGATTTTGTTATTTTTATTATTTATTATATTATAGTCATATAGATATAATCACAGCCTTTTTGTCAAATTGTGTTTTTTTTTTTTTTTTTTGCTGAAATTATATCCCAATCACAGTTTTTAATTTGAAACATTACTGTTTTGTTTTTAGTATTATTTTTGGTCACCACCCCCCCATGTCCATTCCTGTGCAGTGGTTGGCACACGTTGTCAACCTTTGAGCTTTTGATGGGCACAAGTTCAAATCCAATTCATGATCCCATTAAAACAGCAAAATCCCCATAAACAATTACGAATAATTTTATCATTACAAAAAATGCCCACATTTGATTCCTGAGCTTCTGAGCTGCAGTAACTTGGCAAACACTGGAGGGTTGCCATGGCAATAAGCTCTGAGCCGTTCTTGTTCCTAAGGTCCCAATGACATAATTGTTCCTCCTCCTGACAACACTGACACATTGCCAGTTCAAGAATCTGTGGATGATAATTTGCTGTCTCATTTAGTTGTTTGATTTTTGATGACCCAATTGAGTTATTGTCGTCAGTATACAAATGACTACAAAGATGTTTTTGTGGGATTCTCAGGCAGATCTATAAAAAGCCAGATATTTCACAGCAGCATTATGAAACCGATGGCTTCAGATTCTACAATCTAAATGGATGAGTTTTCTTCTGTTGTAAAATAGCTGATATATGCACACTGATATACTGTGATCAAACATCAGTTTTGTGTTGATGTATCAAGTGGCTGCATTGCAGCAATTTGACTTTTATGTTTTCTATAAATGCATAAAACAAGATAAACTTAGAATAGTGGCATATATTTCACATTTGTTTTTAACTTGTTTGTGCTTATTATATGTACTCCTATTAAAGATAGATCCTCTGAAAACAATTTGTAATATCTAATGGAGTAATACTTCTTAAAGTGATCCCAAATATTCCCCCAAATATGAAAATTCTGTCACCCACATGGATTTCTTTCTTACAGAAAGTTTCTGATCTCCTTCCATAGAATGGAAAATTCCATAGGAGGGAAAAAACACTGTAGTATTTTTAGGGAACTTCTGATACTATGGAAACTTGTACAGGTTTGGAATAACACAAGGATGAGTAAATCATGTCAGTTTTTATTTTTGGGTGGACTATTCCTTTAAGTACATTCATCTTGTTTCAGGTGTTTTAGATATTAACTGGAACGCAGTATTTGTTTTGCCGTTTAAACTGTATTTACTTGGTGGAAAGATGGTTTTTGATTGTCAGTAACAATAAATATTAACTATTTCAAGATTATTTGACGATGGCAAAATAAGGAACCATGGTATTTAGATGGGTCTTTTAAGAGTACAATAGCACATGTCAAAAATTTCTTTTTTTTTGTTAAATATTTAAGAAAAAATAGGTTATGGGGAAAAAAGCTATTTTGAACCCATTATAGTGTAGAAATCTCTTCAGAAACAATCTTTCTATAGCCGTCTTTATTTTGCCCTTCACTCTGCCTGAGTTTAAAGCTCCCAGCTGCAGGTCCCCAGACAGAAGTGGGGCAGTGGCCCCCAGGCTCCCATCTGATGATGGGCCGCTTCACCTCACTGGCTAACAGATGAGCCCTACTTCACAGTATGAGTGCCTTCTCCCAGAAACGACCTGACTTCAGAGAGAAGGAGAGGAGAACGTGCCTGTGCTGCTGGAAGCCTAATCTGTCATTCTAGCCTTATTACAGAGCTCTCTGTAGTAGAGCGGTTAAATATAGACCTCCATTTTACACAGACTGAGCAGTGGCACAAGGTCACAGCAGAGAGAGGGAGTATTCGTCATGGTGATCACTATAACCAACTCCCACGGCAGAGTTTTAAGTCAGGTTTCATCTTGTCATTGCATGGAAATGAGAATACAGTGACTCTGTTCTCAGAATTTGTAATTGAACCATAATGTGTGCGGTGCTCATCTTCATTTGCATGACATTTTCAGAGCTGTGCTGTGATTAATGTAAAAAGATGGTAAACTGAAGTTCTTTGCTGTAGCTTATTAAATGCATATATTACCAACCCACCTAAAATCCTTTATCCTTCAGGTTGAAGAACAAAATTTATACCCAGAGGATTATCTGTAAGGAAGTTTAAATTTACAGTGGCATACCATATGGGTGCATGCATTTGAGCACGCAAATACAGGAAAAGCAGTAATATACTGTATTAAAACATATTTTAAAATAACTGTTAATATTTATTTAAATATTATTTATTCTTGTGATGGCAAAGCTGAATTTTCAGCAGCTATTTCTCCAGTCTTCAGTGCCACATGATCCATCAGAAATGATTCATTTTGAAATATTTGAATTAATATCTATCTATCTATCTATCTATCTGTCTACCTACCTATAATACATATTTCTGTCTGTTATCTATCACACATCTATTTATCTGTCTATGTAATCTCTATCTCTAAATAGATAATAGGTAGATAGATTTCTATAATATCTTACCGAAAATTATTTTGTTTATTTATTGTCTTTATATTTGACACGTTTCCAAAGTTTAGATTTCTAGTTTAAGTCTGAACGCAAATAAATAAAACATTCCTTTCAAGTTAGATGGCAGTGCCATCTAGTGGTGAAGTTCCATATTTTCTGTGATGGTTGTGTGAAATTTGCAAAATAGATACTGTAAGTGTATGTTTTGTTTGTTTATGTTTAGTTTCATGCTGCAGTAACTACATCTTAACTCTAATATGCCGTACACTTGCAGGTGAAACTGCCTTTCTCAGTAGACCAGATCACAGAGCTTCCACGCAATGACTTTCAGCTGATGATAAAGATGCATACGCTGACCTCAGATCAGCTAGACTTCATCCACAATATGAGACGCCGCAGTAAAAACCGCATCGCAGCTCAGCGCTGCAGGAAAAGAAAGCTGGACTGCATTCAGAACCTGGAGCTTGAGATTCACAAACTGGTAGGCTGCACCAACATCCTTCGAGCGCTTCCTTGCACGCTTTACACGAATTGTTTCAATATCACCTTCATTAATGCGTGTATTTCTCCTCTGCTAGGTCTGTGAGAGACAGAAGCTCCTAACCGAACGCAGCCAGCTGAAGATCTGCATGGGGGAGCTGTGGGAAAACTTCTCCTTTTTGTCTCAGGAGGTCTGTAGGGAAGAACAGCAGAGTCCAGCACAGTCTCAGTTTTTGTATAATCTACACCCCGACCCAGTTTCATCAGACCTTAGAATTTCTCCCAATCCCACCGGTATAGACGTAACTCTCACCTCACACAACAGCGTAGTGTCATCCCCAGGCTTAAATGACTGCCAGGCTATAATCGAACCTGCACACTCACACATAAGAGTGGACAGAGAGGCTGTGCTGCCCCAAGACACTGTCACCTCTGAGAGGTCAGAACCTTCCCACATGGGCAGCTCAAGTGTGACGACTGATTTCTGCCAGGAAATGACTGAGAAGTGTACGACAGAAGAGCTGCCCGAGAGAAACTGAGTCCGGTAAAATGCATTCTTATCTTTTTATCATGACAGTTGGTTCAGTGTGTTCAAATGTTACGTTTTTTTGCCAGTGTTAAGTTTTGTTTGACGGTACTTTAGGGGACTGTTCTGTTGTTACACTCACGATGCATCACCTGATGGGTTTTTGTTTGTGTGTGCGTATGGATTTGTTCTCATCCAGGCAGTATAGGATGCTAAAATCATATAGTTTTGAACATTACCTTCATTTTTCATATTCATTATATGGTATCTGGTTCTCAGTAGTGCTGGGCAACGATTAATACAATAAATAAAAGTTTTTGTTTATGTAATATATGTGCATGTGCTGTAATGTGTGTATTAATTATGTATATATACAGAGACACACATACAGTATGTATTTAAAATATATTGGCATGTATTTACGTGTGTGCATATATATATAATTTTATTTAATATATAAACAACATACTTTTTCTTAAATCTATACATGCAGGTGTGTCTGCATTAATATATGCATAATAAATATACACCGTACATACATTATGTACACAAAAACTTTTCATTTGGATGCGATTAATAGCAATTAATCACTGCTCAGCACTAGTTCTCAGATTTATCTCAGGAATTGCAGATTTTTTTTGGTAACTTTAAATCAAGCAGCATATGCAAATGTGACATTTGAGTGTTTGAAAGCGTTTTGTATCTATTGTGCATTTAAGCATTCCTTTCTAAATTGAATAACGAAGAAGCTTAACAGCCGCTCACCTGAATTTGCAAGAAGCCGAGCAATCTGAAAATCAACATCTGATCTCTTTCTGAAATGTTCTGAAATGGAGAGCTCTTCTTCAAAATAGATGATGAAGCAATGACGATTTAACAATTCCATCATTTTGTGATGAAGCATCATTGGATATGGAAGCAATTTTCTACAGATTAGTTTTTTCAGAAGCTCAGAGACTGTTAAAATGATCGATCAGGGATGTCTGTTGTCTATAAAACTCTCCAAGCAAACTTTAGTAAATTAAGTTATTCTGACTTGGTTTATTTTTGGCAGCTCGCACTTAGATCTCTTAGATCTGGTTTGATTCCTTCAGGGCGTTACGCACACGATCATTTTACTGAGGGTTGAAATCAGTTTCGGTCCTTAATCATTTTTGAAAGGTTAAAAAGTTTGTATGCTTATCCACAGTCCACTCTGGTTCTAATATTTTCACTCGAAATTCTCAATTCGGTGTAATTTCTCTAGTCTTGTAACATTTTGACGTGTTTGATTTAATAACCTGAGGTGAAAATTCAAAAACAGTTTAAAAAGCTTAGTGCTGCATTTTTATTTTTGTTTCTAACATTGTTTTTGCTTTAAGCTTCCACGTGTAGGAGCCACTCATATCTGCACTGACACAATAATTAGGTTCAAAGGAGAGAAGGGGTATATGTTTCAATTACTTTAGTTTGTTTACTTCAAATTTATGTGGACTGCATGACTTTAATAAAATGTAATACTTTATTAAACTTCATGTTTAATATTTTGTTTTACCATACGTTTTGGGAATCTGATCGAACATATTCATAGGTTCACATTGGGAAAAATCAATCGAAAATCTCATGTAGGTTTATTTGTGCACCATATAAGATGACTTCAGATATGTCCTCATAATGTTTACAAATTAGCAGAGTAAAATCTTCAGAATTCTGTGCATATTCTGAGTTGTTATTCTTATCTCCTTTAAGATTGGATTTGGATAAATCAGGCATCATGCCTTTGTTATATGATGCACCACAGTTGTGATATGAATATTTTGATAAGGGCAACTACAAATATGGTAATTAGTTTACATGCAGTAGGGAGAGTTTTGACATTCACAGATCTACCTGTAAAATCGATATACCTCTCGTCTTGGACAAGGTCTGTAGCAAAACTGGTTTACAACCTTTTTAAAAGATGTTTTGCAATTGTTTCTTTTCTGTAGATTTTGTATGTATTGTACATATTCTGTTTATAGGTATTTGTGGGATTCTTTGAAAATGATTGTTTTGCTTTCTTTTGTTAATCAAATCTTGAAAAGTTGTGACCTCAATGTTCATGATCTGTATTTGTTACATTCTTGAATGTGTCCACATTGAATTTGTCTACTAGGATATTAAATAAATTGCCAAGCATGTTTTATGCAGATTGAACGTGCTTTGCATCATTTGCTCAGAGGAGTATAAAATTTGCATGATTCACCCTGAATTCAAACACAAACACAGTTGGAAGTAAGAAAACTTTTATTTTTCTCAGAATTTGATGTAAGAGTCCATCAGCTTGCATCACATTTTATGGATGTAAGCTAAATGATTTAAAAATGTTATTTTTTTTGCCAGCTGTCTGAAAGTCTGAAGCTTTTATAAATATGCACAGATGTCTTTTGGCTTCCATTATAAGACATGGGAATAAAATATACTGTGCTTTACTGGTAAATTAAGGTGCTTATAATAAAAAAAATTAACAGTACAAAACAGCACTACTTATACCACATTGAAGCTGCGTTAGACCAGTGCTTTCCAAGCAGAGCAGATCAGAGCGAAACCCTTTGTCACTGATATCTCCATTCATTTCTGCTCATGAACGGCCTGTTACATTCCTGTTGTCCTTCTGTCCCTCTTACTTTCACTTTTTCATGATGGAAGAGATATCCAAGAATACACTCTGTAAATAAGACATTTCTCAAATCAGTAAACAAATTAGGCATGCATATGAAATATAATAATATTAATTATCAACATCCATCATATTTGTAATATTAACCTAAAAAAAAATATATGTGAGTATGTATATATATATATATATATAAAATGCCATTTCTTTAATGTAGCTGGCAGAATCTCATCTTGGGGAAAAATGAATTAAAAAATCCTAATTTTGTCATTTTGGATAAGTAAGCTTTTATACGACCAGCTCAATAGCTGGGTGTCATTTGCATCTACTTGCCATTGACATCCGTCGTCCACCTCCTGGTGGTGGGTTCATGGGCAGGTCATTGAGGGAGCCTAGTTCGGACTCTGAACTCCTTGTGGAGGGACATGAGGGACTGCCAGAAATGCTTTCTGAGGGCATTCGGACCATGAAACTGGCTTTTCTGTTGGGCGGACAGAAGTCGCTCTCGGAGGACTCCACAGTGTCATCACCTAGGTCTGGTATGCGGCTGGGCCTGTGCAGAGCGTTGCGAAGGCAGGCTGGTATTTCCGTATGACCCTCAGCACCAAGCTGACCCAAGTTAAAAGGCCTAACATCCCTCTCCGAGCCATTACTGCTCTCTAGATGCTGGTTTTCCCGGTCCTCTAGTAACTCCATAGACCCTTGGGAGTGCAATTCGTGAATCATTCCCTGGCTAGGCTGGCGCATTTGCCGGGGCTGCTGGGTAATGCAGGACACTGGGAGGGAGGCCGCGGCGAAACTGTTGTGCCGCAGCATGTCATTGCTCGAGCCAATGTAAGCACTGGTTAGAAACAGCGGAGGGTCCGTTTGCCCCTGTGGAATAAAAGTTTTCAACTGTTGGTTTTTGTGGGGCGACATATTCGTCGTCATCACACACAGCTGCTGAATGGTCGAGTGCTTGGTTTTGCAAAGACTGTCGTCCTCGACAAACTGGAGGCCGCTTAGAGTCTGTTTAATTTTTTTAACTCCCAGGTGGGATATTTCCAAGAGGTTCAGGAACAACGAAACCCCTCCGATGACAATCATGAAAACCATGAAGATGGTCTTCTCCGTCGGCCTGGAGACGTAACAGTCCACGCTGTTTGGGCAAGGCACCCTCTCGCATTTGTACAAAGGATCCAGTCCAATCCCAAATAAGATATACTGCCCTACAATGAACGCCACTTCCACCACTGATCTGGTAAGGATATGAATTATATATGTGCGCAGCAAGGAACCCCTAAGAGGAGCCTTCCTAATTTTCTTCTGCTCATCTAGCTTCCTCAGTTCCTTCTCCAACTTCTTGTGCTCCTCCAAGAGGCCTTCCGTCTCTTCCAGCTCAGCTTTCAGCTGGATTTTTCTCCTGTGTCGTTCTTTCTCCAAAGCCCTCAGCCTGTACAGAGCATGTCCCATGTAAACCAGCGAAGGCGAGGAAACGAAAATGATCTGCAGTACCCAAAAGCGTATGAGCGATATCGGGAACGCTTGGTCGTAGCAAACGTTCTTGCATCCCGGCTGGTCCGTGTTGCAGACAAACTCACTTTGCTCATCCACCCAAACGTCCTCTGCTGCCACGCCGAGAACCAGCATTCGGAATATGAACAGGATGGTCAGCCAGATTTTACCCACAATGGTGGAGTGAATATGAACCTCTTCTAAAATGCTCCCCAACAAGTTCCAGTCCCCCATCTTCACCGCCACATGTCCGTGCTTAGTTTAAGACAAAAAAAAGGGTTCAAAGAGGTGTTTGCCATGAAATTCCAGGTCTAAAAAGTCATGCACATGGAACCACAAACTTGATTCTGTTGTTCAAGTTGGTTTAATCTTTATTTTTTGTGCATTCATGCATTAGCTATTATGCATAAGGCTTTTTGCACGCATTCGACAAACAAAAATAAATTCCAAGTATTGAAAGTCATGCACAACTAGTTAGTGTAATTTTGACCCAAATTGTAGTTTATAAGCACAAACAAAAATGCCAGTGAAAGCTTTATCCACAAAATCAAACTAAAATCAACTTACATTTCAGTGGGATTTGCTGTCTAGTTTCCTTAGAATATAAGCAAGCATGTTTTCCCCAATAAGGAAAATCATTCCTTCATTTTACAGCCATGCAGTTCGCACATTAAAGCGCAGCCAGTCTCTCTGCATAATGTTGGGCTACAGTGAATGTTCCCCACAGTTGTTGCATGCAGCGAGTTCACAGGATGTAGGAATTGATCAGAAACTGACGGGACAATGCCCCATGGCAGATCTTATCAAGCAATTGCTGAAAACAGCACCCCCACATGCATAAAAAGTTGCCCGCAATGCCAACCAGCCAACCAAATGTTCCTCATGCAGTCAATACAATATTCTGCTACACAAAATTTTATGATATTGCTCTCCAGCAAGCCGTTTTTTAACGCAACCCAATTACTACCATGTCGACTCAAACAAGAAATGGGTTTCAAACTTTTGCAAGCTTGCATATCCATCCTATTTAACCATTCGTATTTTGTGTAATCTATAATTCTAGTCAATTCGAGCTCAGTTTCATAGCAAACTGCATTGTCTGTTCGTGAGTTGTGAGTTTTCAAAAGCAAGTGCACCTGGACCTAGAACAGAACGATGCATGTGGAATTTATCAATCCCATTTCACCATTTTCCTTTCTGCTCCTCTTTGAGTTTGTGCTGAAGCTTTCCATGTTGTTTACGTTTGCGAGCACTCAATGTCAAATGAAAGACCTTGCACTCGATTGCATCAGGCCCCCCCTCCAAAACTCAATCCATCAATACTGCAGTGATTTGTTTAGCATGTTCTTTTTTATAGTTTAATGTGGCACAAATCTCATTAAGAGCATATTTGCACAATATTGTGCATTTACCCTATAAATCCAATAGCAATTGATTAAAAAAACTATTTTTTTATATTAAAACAATGGGGGGAACGAGGCAAGCCGTGATCCACCAATCAGCATATGCACGTGATTTTGTTATCCTGATTCGTCCCTGCACGAACCTTTCAGGCACTGCACAATTGGATCATCTCGGTGATCACACTACATGCTTCATAAAATGACCAGCCTTCCCTCAGGGCCTTTAATTAGCTTTCCATCACATGCTGACAGAGTCAATGGGAGATTGATTTGATTTTCCCTTGCAGAAGCTTGAACTGCAAATGCCAGAAGTCACATCAGGGACGTTGCATTACATAATGAGTTCATATGGTACCAAGCGAATGGCAGAAAACCATTTATTGGTCTTTATTCTGTGGTATTTCATTGTATCTAATAGTCTTGATTAGAGGCAAAATGTGCACTGAGGAACAGGTTGTAGGGTATTAAAACTACGGGAAATTATAAGTGCAAAAACAGTCATATAGGCTACATGTGCTGAAACATACATGGTCATTATCCCAAAATAAACCCTGTTGGTTTTAAACCATTGTGAAGGGGATTGTTTTGTGGTAATGAGTGGCCCTACTGTTGTTATCACACTTATTATGTAGCTGCTTACCAAGTAAATACATTTACAATAAATATTGATTTGAGTTTAACTTATATGAGAAAAAACAATCAATGCAGTTATACAAGAGGCAAAACTATCACAGTGTGAAAGACTGGTCGGCAGGCGCAATGCTCTGATGTAAGCTATGTTCACACAGTGGTGGAGCTGCTCTTGCACTGTGTAACATGGCAGACAACTGTTGTCCAGGGATGCATTTTATCAAAAGCATTGTAATCCTAAATTGATCGTAGCTCCATTGGTGACAATTTTACGAACAATGTAGGATTACAACGCTTTTGGGAAATGCAGCCCAGAACAGTTTTGTTTATACCGCAGGACTTCCCTGAAAATACGGTTGTGCGACCTGAAAATGTACAAGTGTACAAGTTCTGTCGATCATGTGAATATGTGGCCATGTTGCACCAGATTTTTAAGCATTTCTATAGCTTTGCGCATTAATCTGTATAAATTTCATAGTAGGGGGGATGATAAACATAACATTTCCCAAGAACAGCAAAAAAAAAAAAAAAAAGACATAGATGGCGTGTACACAGCATGTGGATGGAGACCTTGTTTAAATATGAGTTTGGTTCATAGGTTCACCACACAGTCTTATTATAATTATTAAATGTTTTGCATTTTTCACATAGTAGCTATTTTAGTTTTCATCTGGGACTGAAGACATCCTGTATATAGATTTTCAACCGCTGCAAGATCACTGATCTGCCACATAACATCATAGTTACTGAGCAAATCCCAACAGGTTGTTAACATTGGGTCTAAAATATTAGCATAAAATCAGTTCCTACAAAGGATTATCACCATGTTAGTTGTATTGGGTGACTGTATTGGGTTAGTTCAGCCAAAAAAAAAATTATGTAATGAATTAATTACTCACCCTCATGACATTCCAAACCCGTAAGGCTTTCGTTCATCTTCAGAACCAAAAATAAGCTATATTTGATTAAATTGGTTGAGTAAATTATGTTATTTTTGTTTTCTTTGCGCGAAAAAAAAAAAAAAATCGCAAAACTGAAGTTGAGCCACATGGACTGTTTTACCAATGTATTTACTACTTTTCTGGACCAGTTAATTTCGTTGACGAATAATTTTCGTCACGTTCGTCAACGACTTTTTTTCACTGACCAAAATGGAACAACAACGATCCAAAACTAATTTTAAATGACAAAAACTATGAAGAAAATCAATTGAGATTGTCGTCAACAAATAAAAACGAGATGAAAATGTTATGGATGAAAAATTTGGAAAGAGATTATAACACATTGAACTGTATCATAACCCATTGATCTATCCTGGGGACATAAGCTAACATACACTTGCTGCACGTCTCATAAAATGTTCAAAAAAGTCAGTATGTGGGATTAAGAGAAGAGCAGGCATATGGATAAATTTGACGATGCAAAAGAGAACTCGGTTCAGTCCGGTTTCTAAGTGCAGAAGCATACACACAGAGTCGATTATTAAGTGAATGTAAATGCATTCGCATCCTTTTCGGTTTTAAAGGGATAGCAGCCTAATTTAGCTGGTTGCTATTGCTTGTTAATTACACACTTATTGTGAAACATTGTTTTAAGTTACTCTCAGATGGGTTCGTCACTTTTTGAGGTCCCCCTGAAACATTTCTGTAGTGGTCCGTGCTATTTGCAGTGCGTTTCTGTGTTTGCAGCGTGTTTCTGTGTTTGGTTGCGTTGCGAGAATTTGCAGTGCCTGTGTTGTCAAACTGATGTTTTCTTAATGTGTTTTCTTTCGTTTTTTTCTGTTTGCAGCGCGTTGAGCTCTCTCGGCCACTGTAGAAATCACACATGCAAATTATTTCCTATTAAAAATATGTAATAGCACACATTCCTGGAACAGAAGGAATTTTAGTCTACGGAGCCAATAATTTTTTTCTTTATCCAGAGTTTTATTCTTATTGCCAGTTTGAATACTATTCAGAAATCACTGCAGAAATCAAAATATTTAAATCTGTAGTAATGTATAACAAAGAATGCAGCCTTTTGTTTTTGTTGTAGTGCAGGAACATTTTGCTGTTTAGGGCGGGAGTTTGAAAATGGATGGAGGCAGTGGGATGGACATCCACCATGCTGATAGATTACTTCACTCTGATCCATTTCAATCAATACAGACTCGTGCAGCCCTGATCTGACTGTTTGGAGATAATGAGATTCCAGCACGCCTGCGGATATTTACTGAGAAGAGGTTTAGGGTGTGAACGGGGTAAAGAACAGTGCTTGAATAGCATTCCCTTGAAAACATCTAAAAATAATGACTTTGAGAATTGCATTTTTAGTTTAATTATTTTAGCCTTGTGCTTGAGTTTCAAAGTATGATGGATTTTCAAAGATGGATTTTAACTTCAACTTTGCAGTGAACATGATCATTAATCATTTAGTGGAAAAGATAAGAATTGTGTATGGAAAGATGAGATTCAGTAAGGAAATCTGACGCATGCATCTGACCTGTTAGACCCCTGCAAAAACAGAAATGATGTGCTGCAGAGATCATGAACTGAGTGTTACACCATTTGACTCATCAAACTTTTAATAGATGATCAATCACAACAAACACACTGCATTCTTACATGATGTTCTAACAGATATCTTCATTCTCAAGTTGAGCAGTTATAATTGTAATTTAATTCAAACAGTTTACTTATATTTTTAACATGTACACAGACTGAAGAACCAAACAATATAATTCATATTTTACCATAACAAGAACAGAACTATAACTTAAAGTAGTTCCATCTAGGATTAAAAGAAAGGTCCTTATTATTCATCTTGTCATAATAATTGACGGTCCCACTTTATATTAAGTGTCCCTAATACCTGTGTACTTCCATAGTAACTAGATGTGTATCTAGTATTGCTACATAGTATCTTCAGCTGGTGGTGTGTGTAAGTACAGGACATTGGTAACAACACTTTTTGGTAATGAAAGTACAGATGTGTAACAGGACTAACAGCACTTTTTGGTAAATAAAGTGTTACACTTTATATTAAGTAGACAATGGCTATGAATATAGCATGTAATTACTCTGATGTCAGTAAATTAGGCTTTACATAGAAATTGTGGTTAGTGTCCAGAATGTTACACTTTATATTAAGTGGGCAGTTCCTGAGGAGTTGCCGTGTATATACACTGCTATTACAGAGCTGCACCAACTCCACCCACTTTACATATCCCTAAACCTACCCAACTACACCCCCTGATCACCCCTGTTCCAGTTCCTCTGATACATACTGCTGTTACAAAATGTAGCGGAAAGTGAAAAAAGTGTTGTTACCAATGTCCTGTTACATGTGTGTAGTTACAGAAATATTACAGCTGTAGATACTTTGTACCGGTGTGTACTTGCGCTGTGGTTACATACAGTATACTACATACACGTCTAGTTACTATGGAAGTACACAGGTATTAGGGACACTTAATATAAAGTGGGACCTAATTGAGTGACTGAAAGTAATAATAACATATGAAATAATGACACGCATGTTTAAAAAAATGTATAGGTAATTAAAAACGGGGGAAATATTAATATTGAGAAATATTATTATGATTTAAATATTTTTTCTATTTTAATACATGGTAGGAACTCTCATAAAAATGTGTTTAATAAGTCAATTTAAACAGCTAATATTTTAATAATAAGCATTTGAACATAGATATGTACTCATGTGATGCTAAGCTGAATTTTAGGTATTCATTGCTCCAGCCTCACATGGTTTATTTTATTATTTTATTTTTATTTGATAGACTATCACCTTCACTGTACTATAGAATACAAAATATTATCTATGACTTTTGCCTCAATAAAACTCCAAATTTGCTGCTTATTATTAGTTTTGGTATTTTGTAGGATTAAGGATGTAGATGGGTGACCTGGAGAAAATGTGCTTTATAAGTAAAAATAAACAGCTAATATGTTAATAATAAGCATGCTAATAAGCAACTACTTAGGAGAATCGGTCCACATACTAAAGTGTTAACAAATATTCTAAATATTAATTTTATATATGTCACAATGGGACACTTAATTTTCCAGAATGCATTACTTTGAAATCTCTTTGAAATACCTCTTCCTGTCATTCTAATTCTAATTCTAATTGAATTTCCTGTAGGGTGTGGCCAATTCAATTCACATTCCAGATCAATGAAAGGAAGCCAGTTTTTCAATTCTGAATATTAAAAAATCAAGATGGTGATCATCATTTCTGGGTGAACTATTCCATGTTCTCTAACATAGCATCATTATACCATTAACATATAATCACAAACTACATATAATTACTGCCAATGTCAAAATGAAACGAATTCAGAGTCTTTTTAATAATGTTACATTTTTCCCAGGTTTTGCACTCCTGTGTTTTACTATAGTATAATAAAATCACTGTAAGTTTACTGTGTGCTTACAAAGCTCCAATCTCATTTATATTACAGTGACTTGCATAATACATGGAGTCTGGGCATAGTACCGTATGTGTCAAGTTTTTGTACTGGTGTTGTTAGTGCGAAGCTTCTGTAGCTCTTCCTCCAGGATGTTGATCTTCTCCAGCAGACTGGCTCTGTCCTGCAGAGCTTTCTGTTCGGCCATCTTCTGCGCTTCCTGAATCTTCCTCTCATACCAGCGTTCCAGCTGTGTGGAGACCGTCTCAAAGAAACGCTGCGTCACCTCCATGGCGTGTAAGTTTGCCCGCTCTTGAGTGAAGGTGGCCTCCACGGGCCGCTGGGAAAACACCTCTGGAGTCTTCATGGTGTAGCTCTGCTGGGTTTGAGCGTGATGTGCTTTTATCCTATCCTTCAGGTTTCTGCTGTGTTTCCAGGCGGGACCGGGTGCTGGCTCTGTTTCGCTGTCATTAAAACGCTGGCTGGATGTGGACAGGCTGCTGCTGGCACTGCTGTCCAACAGTTCATCCACTTTGTCTGACCTGGACTTCGAGACATCAACCTCCTGCACCTCTGCTCGGTGCCACTTGGGGTCAGCAGTTGCCAGCTTCCGTGACAGAGGTTTGTGTTTGACCATTGAAGGAGCTGTCAGGTTATGATATTTATCTGTATAAATGTAGAAAGATACACACGTTATGGCAGTAAAATGCTTTGGGGGGGGGGCAATTCATGTTCACTGAACATAAGTGAAGCAAATATACTTAAAATATTATGAATAAAATAAAAATACATTGTATTCAAGTCTCAATAGCTTAACATATAATTACTTAACATATAACTTACTTATGAAATGTAAATAAGTAAAGTATTTTTAGATATTTTACTGATATGATATGATATGATTATTGTTTTTAAATACATTTTTACATTGTGGTAGTAAAATAAGTTAGGGAGGTCAGTTCACATTCACTTTAACATGAGTAAAAAATTATATTAAATGAAATATTGTATATAAATGATCAATTATATATAATATACAAATATAATAAAAATACCTTGTAAAGATACTTATAAAATTAATAGAAATAGGTTTTAATAATTAATATAATAATAATACATCATGTTTAAAGGATGTTTACTTATATTTACTAGAAATAATAATACTAATATAGAAAAATTAATGCTTTTTTTTCAAACCTGAAGAACAGCTTCAGTTTTTTTTTATAGTTTTTAAATATAACCCATTTCACACAGAAATATGCTGCATTATGGTAATTTGGTTAGGTCCGTTCAGTTCGTGTTCCTAATAAGGAAAATATGATATAAAAATGATAAAAAAATACATTTTGTATTCAAGACAAAAAAAGTATTTTAGCTAATGCTTTTTAGCTAAATGTAAATCTGTTTTTAAGGATGCTTTATGTTATATTTTTAATGGAAATAATGATAGGGGGGTGTATTTAGTGCATTTTTAAACCTGAAGAACCGTTCAGCTTCATCTCAAAGTATCTCCTTCTACATTTGTCCCCAAATTCAAGACTTTTCCGATCATTGTTAGGACCTGCTCCTGGGCTGGGTAACACATTGACGTAGGTGGCCAGTGAGCTGGAGCTCTCCTCTGAGATGAGCGACAGCAGCGGGAGAGCCTCTGGGTCTGAATCCACCAGAGACTGATCCACAGACGGAGAGCGCAGAAGTTTGTAGTACTGTGTCTCTGCAGGCATTCGCACTTCAAGATCCTGAATCTTAGACATGCACCAGCTTTTCACAGCATTGGTAGCAGCTACATGCTTGAAAGATAAAAACAGAGTTTGATCAGTGATGTCTAAGACGATGCGATTGTGGTCGTGCCTCTCTTCTCTTAAGGTGTTGTACCTGTTGTCTCTCACCCTCCAGGCGTTCCAGGGTGGCTCTCTGATCGATCCGATAATGACACTCCATGCTCTCAGCTGACATACGCTCCTTTGTGAGTTTCTCAAGAACTTTAATCTGAACAGAAAGAGATATGATTCTCTAACATACACATTCTTTAGAGCTATTGGAGTCATGTTTGTCTTCTTGTGTGTTATTTAATGGTACTACTTACATTCATATACATTTTTTATTCAAATTCCTAAAATGCCAAATTCATTAATAATTTTATTAACTTATTTACTTAAATTTACTTATATTACACTACAGTTCCAAAGTTCAGGGTCAGTAAGATTTTCTTAGCTTTTTTTGAAAAACACTACTTTTGCATAAGATTAATCAAAAGTGTTGTTAAGTTACAAAAGATATTTTATATAGTCTAGTTATGAATTAAACAATTAAAATAATTTCTATTCATCAAATGAAGTCAAAACAAAAGTATCACAGTGTCCATAAATATGTTAAAGCAACACAGCTGTTATCAATGTTAATAAAGATTATTAAGAAATGTTTCCTGATCACTAATTTAGGCGATTTTTGGATGTTCACTGGACTAACTGCTGCTGAAAATTCAGCTTTGCCATCACAGGAATAAAATACATTTTAAAATATATTCAAATAAAATAGTTATTTTAAACTTTAATAATATTTTACATTATTACTATATTTTACTGTATTTTTTAGTTTTTCTAAAAAGAGACATTTTATAGAAATATTTGTAAAGAAAATGGTAACACTTTACAATGAGGTTCATCACAACATTAGTAAACATGAATTAAAAATGAACAATGCTTCTAGCATTTATTAATCTTAGTTGATGTTAATTTCAGCATTTACTAATGAATTATTAAAATCACATATTTTGTTTGTTAACATTAGTTAATGCATGTTTTGATGTGATTAATAATGATTAATCCTTTGACAGCGCTAGTTAATACATTAACTAATGTAAATAAATATCACCTTATTGTAAAGTGTTGCCAAAAAAATGACCAAACATTTAAAAAGTAGAAGTTATGGAGGTGCAAAAACGGTGCAATAGCAAACGACAAACCTGGTGCTTGTTTTTTCGCTCTATTCTGCCCAGCCTGCAGTTGATCTCCTCTTGGACAGTGTGAATTTCTGACCTCATCTCCATCTTTGCAGCTTTCAACTGATTTTCCAGAGTTTTAATGAGGGGCTTACAGTGACAGTCATTCGCAGGAGCCTGTTTGCAGACACTGGTTAAGAGGTTTAAAACAAACAAAATGCATTGCACTAACTCTAATGTACTGCAGAGTTTACCTGCTTTATCTGTCCATCTTTATCCCTGTATAGTGTATAAAGCTGATAGGCTTTTCCAGGAGCTTCCTCTTCCTCCCGAGAGCTAGGGCTGCTGTGTTTTACCCCCTGAGATGGAGATCCTCTCTCATGTAGCTGATACTCTCTCCGGAGCACATGTTCCAACTTTTTTTAACAGCAGAAACATATTGAACAGAGTGCTTTTAAAAAAAAAATTAGTGGGAATTATTGAAGAGCATAGGCTACATTAGGAGGGAAAAATTGTCAGGTAAAACATAACCCCATAAAAATGTGATATTTAAATTAACTTGTTTTATTTAGGACAAAAAAAAATAATAGTCTACCTCATTATAATTCAGATGATTAAAACAAAACTATATTCTGTTTATAATGGATATAGTTTAATACATAATGATTGCTAAACTGCTTTTATAGTAAAATTAAGATTTGTTAATATTTGTATTCATTTTAAAATAACTCCAATCAATAAGTTAATGTTTTTTTAAATTATTAATTATTCTAATAAGCAGAATAATGTAGTCAGAATTTTATTATTGAAATATAGACCCTCTTGGATCTCTTAAAAAAAGTCACCTAAAATGTGTTAACATTTAAATGAATTTGTTTTCAAATAAAAAAAAATCATATGGCTGAGACTACCTAATTATATTGGTTAAAACAATAAAATATTTTTTTTTCAGAGGATATAAGTTAATACATTGAAATTTTTGTAACAATCAAGTAAATTTTTTTAATATCAATGTTCTTAAAATTAATTGTAATAATAATATTAAAATAAATAATTAGTCTTTATTTGCTTAAGATAAGCCATGTAATAAACATGACATCACAGTACATTAAAATAATATTAAAGTATGAAATATTATAATAGGTATTAATTAATCATCATATAAATGTAATATCACTACCTGTCTTCTCGGGCTCCTGATCTTTCTTCTCGTGCCGAGGCTCAGAGTTGCTGTTTTTCGTTCAGGTTGATGTACTTGATCACTGTTGTTTGTGTCTTCTGCCACTTCGGCACAGTCCTGTACAATGATGGGAGCGCTTAGCACTGAGAGGGATATTTAGGCGAAAACAATCACATGACCTCTGATCTCTACTAGGGTTATGGAAGCTTAGTAGTCATGTGACATTTTCTTCTCACTGGCCCCTAGACCCCAATCATATTACAAATGATGAATCTGCGACAGCACAGATGGGTGAATCTTATCTGAATTTTCCACCTTCTCTCTGGAGGAATGAATTCTGGGGAGGGACTGAGTTCTTCTTTGGGCCCGCAAGACATCTCTTCGTTTTCTCACAGTTTTTCCACGAGCAAACCTCTGCACCTAAGCAAGAACAAACAACCTGAGTTATGCTACTGATAAAATAATAATCTATGTTTAGATGGTTATCTCATTTAGCACCTGCTGGTAGATGTTGTAACTACACCAGGATACATGTAACTAATTAACCAACTAATAATATATACCTATAAGTAAAAAAGTTGTCCTAAGACAAGAACACATTTTGGTTTTAGGACAGTGTTAATGAAAAGTTTTAGTCACTTCAAATGTTGAGTGTATATATACATATATATTGTGATTTAATTAATCACATTAATCGCATTCAAAATAAAAGTTTTTGTTTACATTATATATGTACGCGTGTATATTTGTTATGTACGGTATATACTATACTATACTATATGGACATATAGTATTCTTAAATGTTATATACTGTATGAATATATTTCATATTTTTATTAAATATGCATATGTTTGTTTGTATATACACATTATAAATAATGTAAACAAAAATCGTTATTTTGGATGTAATTAATTTGTGTGTGTATATATATATATATAGAGAGAGAGAGAGAGAGAGAGAGAGAGAGATTTGTTTTGTAAATAATCTATACAAATTACACAATAAAATAGTATTAATAATATTTTACATTTAAAAAATAAATACTAATAAAAACTCATTCAAAAAATATATTAAAAAGAGACTTTTCTTCTTTTTTTGGGAAACATATAATTGACCATTTCGCTCACGTCTTGCATCTTTTGCAGCATCTTGACTGTGTCCCTATGAAGAAGCACTCAGGCATGCATCCAGAGCATGCGTTTTGTTCATTAAACTGAGTTTTTAATGCAAAAACATTCAAAAAATGGCCTCTACAGTCTCTGTGGAGAATTTCCACTGTGCTCATGAACGAGCCATTTGAATCATTATCTACCAATTAACCAATTAAAAGCACTGAATCATTTAGACATGAATGAGGGGATTGCCTTTATGAGTCATTTGTTCAGTAGAGCTTATTCAGTCAAAAGCAAATCAAATTATCTTGTAATGCTTTGCTAGAAAGAGCAGGACAATGAACTGCTTCTAAATGGAAAACATGACTTACCTGATTGGATTTTGCTAACAGAATAGCCAAATCTTGGTTGTTATTGTCCCGGGCTTTATCAAGAGCAGTGTGGCCTGTCTGTTGATAGATTTAGTGTGTAAATAATTGTCATTGTTTACAGTCCAATTTATAAAGTCTACTGTAGGTTGAGCTATAGCATCATCCAACCCCAGCCCCCATTACAAATTACTTTCATAACTATACAGTCATAAAGAGATTGAGGCATATCATGAGATTACACAACTTACATTGTTTTTGATGTTTGCGTCAGCTCCTGCTTCCAGTAACAGATTGACTGTTTTCTTGTGATTTAGGGCAGCAGCAACATGGAGCGCAGTGTCTCCTATCTGCAAAATATGTAAATTTTCCGCAAGATTATGACCACATAAAAGCCGTGATTGTAAGCAATTCCCGGAAAAGATTCTGTAATCTAAACCACAATCTATAGCAGTTTAAAGCAGACAAAGACCATCTGAATTTTGTTTATTTGTCTCTTATCTATCTATCATGTTTTTTTGAAGTATAAAATAATACATCAAGCTTATTAGTTATACAATTTTGTTTCTTTTGACAGTTAAGCATAGCTTAATTGCCTATTAACTTAGAATAATTTAGAATCTAGGACACAGCAGTGACACAAAAAAATAAACCACACTGGCGCTGGATTCAAAACAATCAGAACGAGGATCTGACCTGGTTTTTCTCAGCCACAGAGCAGAAAGAACCCAAGAGGATCTTAATCATGGCCAAGTGATTGTAGCGTGCAGCAATGTGCAAACATGTGTCACCTACCTGGAAAGAAAGACTTGATTGCACTTCATTTTCGAGATTTAAAAATGAACTTTTTACTTTCAGTTTGCAATTTATATAATCATTTAAAATAGATTGTAATGATTTAGATGAGTGCACATGCATTGTTTTTGCTGTCAGGCATCGCTCCACCTAGTAGTAGCATTTGAGCTGTCTGGGAATGTCCATTCTGACATGCTAGATGTAGAGGTGTGTTTCCTGCCTTTAAAAAAATAAAATAATCAAGTTTAATTAATGGAAAAGCAACCGATTACAAGGATCATTCATCAGAACAGAATTAGAAATGCTAACCACCCTACAGTGATAAAGATCCACCAGTAGCTTTCTTCTATTTTAATAAAAATAAGTAGCCCCTTCTGAAATCAAGCCATTCTCAAATGCATGTTGGTGTGGCATCAGACGGACAGAGGCCACTCCCACAATAGTTGATTGACAGCAGCGTGTCACACAGACTGAACTGGTGTCTTAAACCCTGAGTGAGCCGTCATCAGACCGAGATGCAGAGACAAGCAAGACTCCTAAGCGACAGGTGTTTTGTTGCGTTAATGAACATAGCAGTAGTCATTTACTCCCGACATCTAAGTGACTGAAGACGTGGAAGAATAACGTTATGTTTGGTTCTGAAGGGAAACGTGCCCTTCATCAACCGAAATGCGTTTATGTTATGTTATGTTAAAGAGGAAGTACACAGAACAGAGTGATTTCTAAAGAGCTGTTTTTAACAGAGTAAAACTAGCGTTTTTTACACTATCTTTGAGAAATGTTAAAATAAACTATATTAAAAGCATTCCATTAAGACCCTAAAGAATCATATAAGCTAGTGGAAAATTGGCTTCTTGAATCTTCTGTTTTAAAATGAAATACTTAAACACAGGGAAAAAAGTTAGCATTTCTTAATATTTGTAAAAACGTTTGTAAAAATGTTTTTAATAATTACTATTAAAAAAAATATATATATGTGTGTGTGTGTGTGTGTGTGTGTGTGTAGGCTTTGGGTAGCTGATGTATATCAGTGTGTCAGATGGTATGACATCAAAAATGAAGTGAAGATAACAGTGAACATAAACCTCTCTCATGCTATTTGTAAGAATGAAGATACATTTTTTCTCATGTTATTTATATGTTTGTTTTTATCTGGTTTAATCTCAAAATAAATGGGAAATAATGAACATGAAAATGACTTACTCTGTTCTTCACTTGGACATTGACCCCAGCTTTGACCAGTATCTTTACACATGAACTGAATCCATGCCATGATACCTCATGCAAAGCAGTGTTTCCTTCCTGCTGAAAGAAAATCAGATTCTACAGGATTGATTTCACCACAGTTAAATGTTTTTTCAGTTAACAAAATCTGCCCATTGCAGTGAACAATAGAAATAGAAATCAGTTTTATTTACAGATTCCTGAATCTTGATTTTTAGGAAACAATATAACTTTTTATAATGCAAACGAACAGACCTTGTCCTGTAAATCAAGTGCACAGCCTCCATGGATGAGGTCAGAGATGGCATTACGGTTTCCCACAACAGCTGCCCGGTGCAGGGCTGTTTGATGACCCTGTAAAAAAAAAAAAAAACACTTCAAGTAGCACTGGTGTTTAGTCATGTATTCTGTCTAAGCTCAAAGGCCACCAGAGGTCATGCATCAGCCACATTAAGAACTTTCCTAGAAGACTGCAAATTGTAGCCTTGGCAAAAATCTAAAGAATATTGACTTAAGTCGTCTTATCTTTTGCTCTAACAGTTCGAAAAAAGAAGTAAAAGAGATAGACCATGAGTTTACATCTTCCAGGACGCCGTTGTAACTGCCGTCCACTCCCTGCCTCTGTATGACTGTTATATGAAACCAGGTGAACTCACAGCAACTGTCCTGTGCAAAGCAAGACACGCATGCTCACATAAAAGAAATCACACGCAGATGCGCCACAATCCCGCACACAGGGACTTACAGACCAAGAGCGTTTGACCAGCTGGCTTTACTGACATTAAAAGAGTCACGTGGGTAATCCCTCACACAGGAACAGAGAGATTCAATGTAGTCTTTCCTTTAGGTCTAGCACATAAGAGAATATTTCTGGATAAGAATGAAACTCATCAGAACTCTGTGTTTTAAGCTCTTGCTTTGCCTGCTGGCCTGTCTCTGTTAATTTTGTGTGTGGCAATAGGCTTCATTTTTATAAAGCCAAGTTATGAACTTAAATGGTTAAATTAGGGCAAGAATTGTAGAATTGAGAAAGTAAACATAATTTTCTTCAAAGTTTATTTTCTTCTAATGGTAATATAAATATAATTGCAATTCTATCATTTGCCTACAATTTAAAAAAAATATTCGAAAAAATAATTCGATTTTTATCCAACTGGAAGTCCAACTGGAAATTTTTCCCTAAAGACTAATCATCATAAAGCTGAATCTGCTATTACTAGATTTTTCAGTTTTATTATTATATTTATAGAGTTTTTTATTTTAAATCTTTAATCAAATAAACACATAGTGTCATCTCTTATAATTAGTAAATTAAAATAAAATGTTCTATATTTTGAATTTACTAAAACTAAAACTATTAAAATGATTATGTTCACTGAACAATAACAATATATATATATATATATATATAAAATTTATATTTATAAAATTTAGATATCTAAAACTTGCAAATAAATCAAAAAACTGAACAGGTACTTTTTATACCACATCTCAAGAATCTGCACTGATTCTTTGAATTGAATTGGCTTGAGTATTTCTCAGAAAAGAGCACGTGATGATCTCATTCTCTCACGGAAGAGTTATTTTGATTGCATACAGCAACATTGAGGCATTAGAGGGATTGGTGAAAACAGCTTACAAATATGCATTAAACAAAGGACACATTAATAGCCTGGACCAAATGTGCTAGAGAGCAAGATTGAAGAGTTGCAGAGTTTGATCTCATGGGTTTAACAAGATGTCCCAGATGTGAGTCCTATAAGCTACAGCTGGGACACAGTGGCACAGATGAAAAAGAGCTCTGGTGTCTCTTTTACTTGTCAGATGCAAAAAGCCATACTACTGTTGCATGCTGCTCAACAGTTCATGAAATGCTTGTTGCTTATAACCTCTTTTAGCCAAGCGTATGAATTATTAATGTATGCTACACTGCAAAACCTATAATTATGGGACTATTCTGTATTTGCAATGATATTAGAAATAGCTTACAAATAATGAATAATTGCTGCAGAGGAATCATTAGTGAGCAATTGATGTAATACAGATTTAAATTTCTCTAAATCTACTTTTAAGCAAAAAAGCAGGTGTTTGAGAAATGCATATTATTGCAGTCGAAAAAGAACCCATAGTTTGAGAATACAGTACAAATCTTAAAGGATAAAACAAACAGATTAATTCTGGATGTCAAGAAGACAGAGATGTCAATGTTTTCAACATCTCACTGATCCTAGAATCAAGCAATCAACACTCAACACAGCACTTCTGCATGGACTTCTACTATCAATGTATCTCTTTAGAAGCCATCATAAAGAATGTAAAAGCAACATCTGGGAGTTTAAAGAGGGTTGAAATGCTGCATGCAATCACAAGAATAAAGTGTTTTTGCATCTGTGCGTTTTGCTTATACAGTTTGTTATCAAGGCCACATTCATCATGTGGTTTCATGAATATTGCATTACTCCTTCCACAGGGAAACTAAGATATGTTTTAAGATAACACGAAAATAAAAGAAGTGTTTGAAGGCCAGATGTGGATCTTTGTTAGGTTTCATAAAATAATCTATGCTCATTTAAGGAAAAACAGAAAATGTTTTCCAGACATACTAATAATAATAATAAATATTTAACTTGACATTTTGTGTCATTGTAATGTATATTATTAATATTATTATTTTAATTTAGCATTCAATAAATCCATGTAAAACATTATTGTTTCAGCGTATAGTTATTTTACAGTAAATATGGAAATTAGAATCAGTAGAGATATAAAGCTCATGTTATTGCAGTTTTTCTGCTTATAACTCGAGCCTCATGGATCATTTCTAAGCTGATCTTTATTAAAATGATCAACTGACCTCGAAGCTTAAACTGAACCACAATCTGCTAAGAACAAAACAAAATATAGCACATTCAAATCATACTGCTGAAATCACTTAATATCTGGATATCAATATGCAACATCATATGGTTTACATAAAATATCTGTATTGTATCCTGCTGTATGTAGTTTACTTTGTGTATATATTGTGGGCATTATGAAAATGTTATATATATATATATATATATATCAATCAGTTTTTACATTCCAAATAATAATGTGATTTAATAAAATAATAAAAATAATGGATTACCTTTTTTTTATAGTTTCCGTTGTGTCAGAGCAGGACTGGTTTTGGCTGGAATGTGAGAGTAAAAAGGCAGAGTTCACACAAACTACCAGCAGTGCACACACTAAACATCTGTACTACACCATCTCACCACGCTCACCGCCTGCTGTCCCAGAGGAAATAACAACATCAGCAAGCAGTCTGCTGACTTTGTGGCAGAGGTATTGCATTAGATCAAATTCTGTGAGACCACAGTATGATGGCCATCAAAAGAAGATGAGCTGCAGTTCAAACTGGAGTCACTGTACAGTATGTTACAACATTATACACCTTTATCTGTTGATTTTTGTTAAGGATTTGCCAGGCTCTACCCCCAGCCAACCACAGCGTTCACTCTCCCCGGATTTCTAATCAGCACCACCTGCACCTCATCATCACTGCAATCACCAGCCTCATAAAACCACACGGTGTCCGGGCGTATTTGTACGAAGTGGACTCAAACCTATGCTCCTAGTGTTGCTACTACTGAAATTCTTGCCGTGTTCTTACCTTACGTTCCAGTTTCCTCCTGTGTTCCTAGGAAGTTCCTGTGTCTGTGGTGAGTGGCTGTCTCCCAGCTCCAGCATGTCTCCAACGCCCCGACGATCCTGTTAAAAAACAAAAGAAGTCACTATTGCTCTGCCCTGATGAAAGGAAATTATCTGCATCCAAGTTACTCACCTCTCAAGACCAATCTTGTCTGTTCATTCATTGCTGTGCAAGTTAAAAAACATTCAGTTTTTACGCACCTCCTGAGAGAGTCTGCTTATGTGTTCTTTCAAAAATCAAACCTGCATAAAAACCCTCTGATGAGAATATCTTAAACATTTTTCAGTATATTAGCTGTAAAAAAAAGAGCCAATTAATCCTTTGAAGTTAAACAGACTGGTTATAACCCTGAGGAATCGGTGAGAGTGTGCAGCTTTCTGAAGCAATTGGCTTTTTTACCTTGGCCAGATCTGTGCCTTGCAACAATTCTGTCTCTGAGCTCTTCAGGCAGTTCCTTTGACCTCATGATTCTCATTTG
>JAUMHI010000061.1:4665280-4676836 GCA_032359435.1 Enteromius unitaeniatus
TTAATACTGGATTTGTGGTTCAGGGTAATATATATATATATTTTTTTTTTTTTTTTTTTTTTTTTTAGTATAGAAGTTACTGTCTATAGTATATTACAGTACTATACTAAAATGTCACTCTTTATAACTAAACTGTGTATAAAAATGCCATGTGTGTTGATGAAAAGAAAGTTCAAAAGCACAACTTTTCTTTGTCTTTACCATTACTTTGTCTTAATTCTTCCTTGCTGAATAAAAGTATAAAAACAATCTTCTATATACCTTCTGTTATAGCTGTCACTAGCATATTGTTTGAATGCTCAGTTTGGTTTACCATTAACCACAAATGGCTTATGTACGGTGATTTATGTTTCTCGAGCAGTGTTCTGTGTTTGTCTGTTGTACAGTGCTGGGCTTCAGTGATCCGTTCAGCGGTGAGGTGAAACCTCGGATCCTGCTCATGGGCCTGAGGCGAAGCGGGAAGTCTTCCATTCAGAAAGTTGTATTTCACAAGATGTCACCCAACGAGACTCTTTTTCTGGAGAGCACTAATAAGATTTGTCGAGAGGATGTTTCAAACAGTTCCTTTGTCAGCTTCCAAATCTGGGACTTTCCTGGTCAGATTGATTTCTTCGACCCCACGTTTGACTATGAGATGATATTTCGTGGCACAGGAGCTCTGATCTTTGTTATAGACTCACAGGTGAAATATCAATATCTATCTGTATGTGTTATCTTTCTGTTTTCTGAACAGTCTTCTGAACAGATCTTTCATCCTACTGTGTAGGATGATTATGTGGAAGCCTTGAGTAGACTTCACCTGACTGTGACAAGAGCCTACAAGGTCAATCCTGACATCAACTTCGAAGTGTTCATCCACAAGGTCGATGGGCTTTCAGATGACCACAAAATTGAGAAACAGAGGGACATACACAAGCGAGCCAATGATGATCTGGCTGATGCCGGTTTAGAAAGAATACACTTAAGGTTGGTGTCGAAACAGATATTATGTGGTATTTTTGAAAACATTTGATGTTGGATTTGTGATGTAAAATGTGCTATTCCTTTCAGCTTCTACTTGACGAGCATCTATGATCATTCAATCTTTGAGGCCTTCAGTAAAGTTGTGCAGAAGCTCATCCCTCAACTTCCCACCCTTGAGAATCTGCTCAACATTTTCATATCTGTGAGTAACTTTAGTAGTAATAGTTCACTGTGTGGCCCATGCACGCCTTTATATCTTGATTTATCTTTTTTCACTATGGATAAGCAAAGTGAATCTCTAATCAGCAGTGTTGAATTAGTTATGTTCCTGCTCAATGACTGATCGTTTAGAACTTAGCAATTTCTACTAATTCATACATTTTTGAGCTGAGGTAGGGAGACTTTTTGATTAATTAAGCTTTCATGGGTTGCAATCGATAGGTATCTTTAGGATTATAGGCGCTTTAATAATAACGTTTTTCTCTATTATGCAGGAACATGTTAAAAGAATGTTATATATTTGATGTTTCATGTAAACATGCAAAACCAGAAAGCATAATTGTCAGCCCGTTTAGAATTATATCTAATTATAGTCATTAGGATTGGTACATTAGCACTGGCCTGTGATTTGCGCTTGCAGTGAGGTATAATGGAAATAATATTCCTACTAACATGATGTTCACAAAAGAACATTATTATTTATTATGATCTCTCTCAGACATTACATTTAGCAAAATCATAAATACTTTTTTTTTACTATAGCCAGCGGGTGGCAGCAGAGACATGGTAAAAATACTGCCACAGGAGTACAATAACTGAGCAATTTATAGATTTGATTATGAAGATTGAAATCTCCTAACCATCTGCCGTTCAATGCATTGTAATTTTAATCTGTTTTATGCATGTTCTGATTTCATAGATTGATTCAGATTTATCTTTGATTTGTGTCCCTATACTGTAAATATATTACTGATTCATTTTAAGATATGAAAAATGCATTAAAGGGATTGGTAAATACATTTATAATGTTACTAAATATTACAAATAAATGCTGTCCTTTAGAACTTTCTATTAATCAAAGAATGTTGAGGGGGAAAAAAGTCATGGTTTCCACAAAAATATGAAGCTGTTTTTAACATTCAGAATAATAAGCACTTGTTCAGCACCAAATCAGGATATTTAAATGATTTCTGAAGGATCATGTGATCTCACAGAAATATATATATTTTTTTTAAATATATTAAAACTGAAAAAATAATTTCAATTTATAATAATATATAACAAAATTATGTTTTTGTATTGACAAGCATTAAAAAACCTTTGTACGGTACGGTAGTGTATAGTATAAATTCAAATGTGTGTTTAAAAAGGGTTGTATTTTTGATCATTTAGCTTCTCCTAAATGAATAAAGGTACTGTAATTGTAAAATAGTTTTAAAGAAGTACAAATATTTTTGAATATATTTGCAATTTAAAACTTACAAATTCACATGGAAAGACTCGCATAACTTGGGAAGAGGCTTTCTGGTCTTTCAACAGCTTTTATAGAATTAGATGCATTTTCTAACAACAGTATTTGCAATGCAGTTGATTACTTGGTTGCGCAATTCATTTCCACTTCAAAGTGTTCTTAGATATGACGTCCTGTTCTGCTGCATTTCTTCTTAAGAATAACAGCTGACCTCTAACCCCGTCCTGTGCTTTTATTGCAGAATTCAGGGATTGAAAAGGCTTTTCTCTTTGATGTGGTCAGTAAGATTTACATAGCAACTGACAGCAGCCCGGTGGATATGCAGACCTATGAATTGTGTTGTGACATGATAGATGTGGTTATCGACATCTCGTGTATCTATGGGTGAGTGATACAGAGTATCAATCCATCCAGTCAGAACATGTTCTTAAGAAATAAATAAGAAAAAAAATAAGAAGCAAAAAAAATGCAACACACCACATGCAGTCACCTTGTTTCCCTATAGCTGTTGTTGGCTTTGATTTCATCTTTTGTGAATTAGTAGCATATAACTCGGGGATATGTAAACACTGGCCATAAACATTGGAAGGGCAGAGAGTGGCACCTCCAGCGCCATTGACCCAATTTGTCCTGTAATTTGATGGGACACAGCGGTCTGGGTAGGTACAGGAATGCAGGCCTGACCCGGGGCCCTACATATGTCAGTTCGCGGTGGCCTGCAAGAGCAGATGGGACACCTCTTCACTTTCTGATGAATAGGAGAGCAGGCAGGACAGTTAACCCTGTGTAATTGTAGCCTTAGTCTATAACTGAAAGGGCTGTAATAGTTCACCCATAAATGGATGAATTTCCTGATCATTTATTCACCCCTGTTACAGTTTTCAACCAAAGAGAAGTGAAGGTTTTGGAGAAAAGCAGTGAACGGGGCTCAACGTAGACCATTTTTGATGGTTAAAAATCCATATGCAGCTTCAAAGTAATCCACATGACAAATACAGCTCTCGTTTTGAGAAACGGATCAGTCATTTTGAGGAAAAATAAAAAATGACATATTTTTTAACTATAAATGCTTGCCTTTGTCTAGCTTGGTTTAAGACAAATGTGCAAAGACTACATGTTGAGCATCCTCCACGCTGTAAAACAGGCCAAAACAACTATTTCAGATGATTTTGAAGTTGGAGGAGAAAAAGAGATTGCTCAGCCCTGCCTCTTTGATCCTGAGTACATGGTTGATGGAGAAGGAACACGGTATACACATGCATGGATAATTTTAAACAACAAACTGACTCTGTCATACCATTCAACTTTTGAGAAAGCCATTATTTGTCAGCTGGGGTTGTGTGAATTACTTTGATGCTGCCTGAACATCAAAAATCTTTTTTTCCTCCAACTTCAAAATTGTCCAACATAATTGTTTTGGTCTGCTTTACAGTGTGAAAGGGGGCTTGACATGTAGTCTTTGCAGGATCCTCTTAAAGGGTCACTCCACCCTAAAATAGAAAAATGAAAAAATTACATGTCATTTCAAGCTTTGTTTGAAACGACATGGGCCAGAAAAGTATGGAAGACATCAGAATAGTCCATCTGCCGAATTGAGATAAATAGTGATGGCGTGATTAAAGTTGTTATTTTTATTTTCTTTGCGTTCTCGTCGCTTTAAAACATTCAGATTGAACACTGATGGCAGATGGAGTTCTGATGATGTCTTTCATACTTTCATTCTGGACCTTGACAGTGGTCATTACCTGTTAGTCAATGGGACAGTCAAAGACCTCCTGGTTTTCATCCAACATATCTTAAATTGTGTTCAGAATAAAAACAAAGCTTTTACAGATTTAAAATGAGATCGGGGTAAGTGATTAATGACAAAATTTTGATTTTGGGGTGGAGTAACCCTTTAAACTGAGCTGGACCAAGGTGAGCATTTGTAGTAGATCATTCATTCAATTATTGATTTATTTTATGGAAATGACTGAATGTTTTACTAGAGAAGGCACTTATTTTTACTCGCTGTCTATATTTTGAATTGTTAAAAAATGGTTAGCAATGAGCCCTGTTCACTAGTATTCGATGAAGAAAAATCCTGGAACACTTTACTCAAATCCCCAATTGCTCTTCAGCTGAAGAAAGAAAGTCATAAACATCTTAAGTGGCCTGGGGGTAAATAATGACAAAAAATTTCGGGGGAAACTATGTATTCCTGTAAGCCACAAGATGGTCATGTCAGTTTAGAACATTTCAGCTTGTGCATTAATTTGTAGTATACGGCTTTTATTTAAATTTGGCGAGCTGCTGTGGAATACATTTCCGCAAGCCTTGTTTGTAAGTCATTGAAATTAATAAGTCGCTTATTTGTTCCCTATTCATCACATTGACATTGATTCGTGTTCTCCATTTCAGGAAGCTCCAAATTACACGCTTTATTATGTCGCCTCAATTTGTTCATCATCTTTTCCGTACTTTCTTTTTTGTGTGAAAATATTTATATATTTGTAACATCCATGCATAATAGCATAAATTTGTTTGGTTCTAAAAGCGGAGGATTATGACAGGGCATCTGTTCATTTTGATAATTATGATATAAATCAACATCTGTTCCACGCTGCAGAATTTTTCAGCTGTATGCAGTCTGTTCTTAAGCTGAATTGGGAAAGTGTCTTCCTGATGGAGCAGTAATTCACACTGCTCTGTGTCCTCAGAGGAAGCCGCCCATCAGGGACATGTCCATTATGTGCATTCATCATACAAATTGAAGGACAAATGCAAAAAAAAAAAGGGGGAAAAAATAGCACGAGTTGTCTCTGGAACTGCAGAGTGCAGGGAAGGCATGATGAGAGAAGGTCGTGCTTTGTTTTTATTGTTGTCATTTTTCATATAGGTTGACTGGAGATGAGGCAGGAACTCCGTATGATAAAGAATCCATGGCCATAATCCACTTGAACAACACTACGGTCATGTACCTTAAAGAGGTCACCAAATTTCTTGCCCTGGTGTGTTTTCTCAGGGAAGAGAGTTTTGAGAGGAAAGGTGAGCTTTCTGCACATCATTCACCGTGTTTGGTGTGATATTATTGTTTATATCTGCCTTTTCCGGGGCTAGTTTTCACAAGCAGAAGTAGTCTCAAGGGCTATAGAGTTTTCGTAACGGAAGTCAATTATTAAAGTCTAATTATGAAATAGATGTTTTCTCTAGCAGCGTTTTTTTTATGATGGTTTCCATTATCTAGTTTTAAAATTGGTTTGTTTAATATTTTATATACTACTTTTCAAAAGTTTTTTTTATTATTATAAATACTTTTCAGTAAGGATGCATTAGTTTGAGCAAAACTGGCAAATAAAAATTGATTACATTTATTACATTTCAAATAAATGCTTTTATTTTGACTTTGTATTTAACTTTGTATTCATCAAAGTATTCGGAAAAAGTGTATCACTGTTGGTGTTTTCAACACTTAATAATAAATAGGCTATTTTTCTTGAGAAGCAGATCAGCATACAGTGATAATACTTTTTTTTTAATCAGAAATAAAATGCTTTTTTTCCCTGTATTTTTGTTGTAATAAATGCAGCTTGATGAGCAAAAGCCGCTGTAAAAACCTAAGGAGGCTTATCAACCCCAAAAATTTAAACAGTAGTGTAAAAGCACATGTATTTAATGGAGTTAATAGTTTTTTCCTTGGAAATTGCTTTTTGTAGCCAACACTTTGACTGAAAAAATTAAATATAAATATTTACACACACACACAAAAAAAATAGGTTTAACTGTAATTTTACTGCCAATATTCTAATGTAAATTGCACTGCTGACAAGAAAAAGATAAAAGACTGCTAAAAGAGAAAACAGCATGCTGCAAAATGCTTATTAACTATTAACAATTCCCTCTAGTAATCCTCATACATATGGATTCAATAAGGACCGCAATAAAGACCAAAAGATCAGCTTTTGCCTACAAGCTGTTTTTAGAAATTACTGCCACACTACATTTGTCTTAAATCGATCAGAAAGGAACCTGCTGGTGTAAAGCGGCACTCATATGAGAGAATGGGATAATTAGTGGAATCCTTGGGAGGCTAATGAAAATTGAAATATTCATGCTAGGAATTACTAAGGGGGTTAGAGAAAGTATCATGAGCAATCATGTTTGTCAGCAGGAAAAACAAGATTAGAGTAGATTTTCACTGGCTTCTTGGATGACGTTAATGTTCTCCATGGTAAAGTAACATATTTTATACAGTATATTTAACTGAAATTAGAAATACTTTAACACAATTATAAAAAAGGTAAATCGTTAGGGAAGCTGGTTCTTTTTTCTGTTCATACTGAATATTTAATCATTTGTGTTTGATGAAGCCTCTCGGTTGGCACCTGTAGAGCAGTACTGTATGTTTTGCGTCAAGCTTTCAAAGTATTTTTTTTTTCATCTGTATGTAGGTGTTAGTAAATGTTTTATGTCGATTTTTTTTCTTGCTCTGGATCAAAGCTAAATGACATATCTTGTTATGCGTGTCATAATCTTAACTCAGAGTGCATTTATGCAGTGATCCAATTTGGGAATGGGTCGAACGACTTTCCTGCCGCAGGCTAATTACACTCATCTTTGCGCACGCAGGACTTATCGACTACAATTTCCACTGTTTCAAGAAAGCCATAGAGGAGGTGTTTGACGTGCGCTTAAAAGTGCAGAGAAATCGGAAGCTTCTGAGCCAGAGGAGGTGGAGCAGGCAGACTGTGCCAAATGGGACTCAGGTGCATCCTCATTGAAGAGCACTGAAAGCTCCCTGGCCTGTTACATTGACTCCAGAGTGAAGGCCTCACACAGACTTCACTTGTGCTTTGAATCTTCTTCAGGGCTACTTGCTGCTCTTCAGCAATCCAAAATGGCAATATATATTCCATTGTGTATTATATATATTGCACGGCTTACATAGCTGTCCAAACAAAGTTGTAAAATAAGCAATTTTTTGTTGTTTTCAATAATATTTTTTACTCAAAAATCAGCTGTGCTTAAGTTTCTGACAAAATACTGTACATGGTACAGTAAAAGCCATTTCCAATATCACACGTGCAAGATCATACAGTACTTTTGTACAAATATCTCATTTAACTTCAAAATGACTTTTGAGATTTTTTAAAATTCATTTTACTTTGCTTAAAATGAAAAATGTATTACCCTATTTAGTTCGGAATTATTTATTTTATTTTATTTATTTTATTTTATGTTTTAATTTGTCATTTATTTAAAAAGATATTCAAATTGATATTACATTTCATATACAATATTTGTAATTTAAGTTTGTCAGCAACTTTTTAAGGGCTTTTACTGTTCTTCAGAAATCTAATAGTACATTAAATCTATTGCACAACTAACATAGCTGTTCATATTTTAATGGTTTACAAAGAATGCATGTTTTTTTATTTTCAATCATATTTTATACTTAAGAAATATCTGTAGCAAAATTTGTTTTGTAAAAAAACTATTTTAATTTGCTTTATATTAAAAATTAATTTCCCCCTTTAATTCATAATTGTTTACTCCTTTATTTGAGTTTTGGTCATATGTAACATGATTTTTTTTTTTTTTGTCAAATTGTAATTTATGTGTGTAAGCAAATTTAAGTTAACAAACAAGCATATGATTGGTTGTTTTGCCCATTAGAGGGCCTCAGCAAACTTCTTAACATACTTATGTTATGTTCAGATGAATTATTCATTATTTTCCCCCCAATAACTAGTTTCTATTTGCAAAACAAACTTAAAAACAAGAATCTTTGTCATAATTATAGCAAGAATACTAGAGAAAAGAAATATTGTATATAAAAATATATTGGCCTCCAAACAGGTTGAGAACTACTTGCGTATACACATTATTTTAAGCATAAAAATGTATGCTAATTTGCATCATATTTATTTATATTGTTAAAAAAAAGATAAAAGAGCTTTTGTTTTGTTTTGTTTTATTTTATCACTTACAGCTACATAATTTTTATTTTTATTTTAAATTCACTGCCACGTATCTAACTTCATTCAGAATTCAAAATGTCAAAATTAAACCAAGTGTTGATTGACTCACAGACACACTTCCCTGACCAGGCCATCTGCACTTGGCTTTTGCCCGCAAGGAACAATTAACTTCTTTGGCGTCACAGGAAGTACAAGGTCCCGCCTCCGCCCCGGCGCTAATATCATGTAACTGATTTCAGCGGCTGGTGTGTGTTGCCAGGGTTTTAATGCGTGTGCAGTGGAAGTGTCTCGCTGAGGGGTTAGAGCACCAGCACTAATCCCAGGGGATACCTTTGCTTCGGCAATGAAGGCTGATGGGTAAATCTCATGAGGTCAGAGCCGCTTACGCAAGAGCTGCTCCTCTCTGGATGGACACTAAATCATCTGTAGTGAAACTACAATGTGTTATGTAAGACAATTTCATGTTTAGTATTATAATCTCTATCAGCGGGCCAAACGCTATTTACTCTGCGAGAGCAGGGACGCATCTGTGCCTGAGGGCTTTTCCTTTTGTGCTTATGTGATGTTAAGGCACATGGGTGAAGTGAAGAACTGGAACTTGAAGCTCTCTCTCTGTCTTTAATTTATTAGAATTTAATAGAAGGACACTTTCCTAGCAGCATTTTTAATAGTGCTGCTGTTGCCGTGTCAAACCCAGTGTAATTTAAATCTATCAGCCGTAGTTCTCAGTCAGAACTAGTCAGCTGCTATAGTGAACGTACCAATCAGAGGCCGTCATAGAGGATTAGAATGCTTCAAGACTTAAGCTGTCGCTCCACATTAAGAAAAGGCTTTATGGGCTCTTCACAAGGTCTTCATTGACTGGGTGAAAAAAGAGCAGTCTTCGTGTAACTTGTGCTGTCAGACATGAAGTACACATCAGACACATGTCAAATTATCCAGATACTTCCGCTCTCATTTATCCTCCTGCACATACACAATTGACGGATTTTCAATGTATATTTAAGCTTCTTAGTTTAAGTTGTGTGTTGCTTCTTATTGTGCAACATGATTTAAACGAGATTTCTTTTGTTTACAATAATGGTTCATTTTTTAAAAGGTTAGTTCACACCAAAAGGAAAATTCTGAATTAATTACTCACCCTCATGACCTTTGTTCATCTTCAGAACACAATTTAAGATTTTTTTTTGGTGCTGTCTGACCCTCTATAGACAGCAACACAACTGAAACGATCCAGGTCCAGAAAGGTAGTAAATACAAGTCCATGTGACATCAGTGACTCAATTTTAGTTTTGTGACGCTATGAAAATACCCTTTTTTTGCGCAAAAATAACGTAACTCAGGGGAGAAGAATGGTTGGGTTAACTGTTTTTTGCTCAAAAAAAGTATTCTCGTAGAATCGAGACTCAGGCAATCCAAGATATAGATGATATTGTTTCTTCATCGAAACAGATTTGGAGAAATTTAGCATTGCATCCCATGCCACCAACGGATCATCTATATTGAATGGGTGCAGTCCAAAGGACTGATAAAAAAACATCACAATAATCCATACACTCTAGTCTTTCAGTTCATTTCTTGTGAAGTGAAAGTTGCAGGTTTAAGTAACATTAAGACATTTTAACTTCATATTGCTGCTTCTGGTTAAAATACAATTCCTTGCTTTCTTCAGCGAAAAAAATAAATTTTGCCTTGATGCACAGATCACGCACAGTTTACCAAACAAAATTAATTTTAAATGCTGAATTTATTACAAACATGCAACTTTTTGCAAACATTAAGTGTTGAATGAAGTGGAATGGTGTGGATGTTATTATCAGCTGTTTGAACTGACGGCACCCATTCACTGCAGAGGACCCATTGATGAGCAAGTGATTTAATACAAAATTTCTAAAAGGGAATATAAGGCTTTATTGTAATTAATATGTATATTCAAATATAAATAAAACTTTAATGAGATTAATAACACTTTAAATGTCCTACACATCTTTTTTCTTAAAAAAACAAATAAAAAACACTTGCACTTTATTACTAACTAGATCTTTTAAGTTGATCTGACTTTCAGATTTCAGATGAAAGAGAGAGCAGACGATCTGAAGTCCAGAAAAGTCTCCTCAGTTTCAACCTCTCTTAAAAGTAATCTTTGTTGTTGCATAACTATTGGCCCTGATCAACAGCCCCAGATTCAGTGACGAGTGAGGACAACCCAGCATCCAGCCTGCGTTTCTTTGACCTCGCTATTTCCCCAACGGAATGGAAAAGTTGGAGGAAAAACAGCAGATCTGACTTGTGAATTTACCTCCCGCTGACACATGAATATGCAGCCTGAATATTATTATTAACAATTCAGAAGTGCCTCATTAAAGATAACTTATAATTTAGGTTCACAGCATCCAGCAAATCTAAGAACCATTTCAATTTTTCAGGAACCGAGGCAAACATTCAATTTAATGATAAATTAACAATTTAATCATGTTTTTTGTGACCTATTTTCACATTTCAAATGCGACGATTTGTTTGCAAGCCCGCAAAGGGAAATGAAGGTCGCACTAAAAAAACAGTTCAATATGCTTAAATAAATAAACATGATTTTTAAATGTGATGAAAACATGAAAAGAATTATGTATATTTTTTGTACCTTGTATTGGTAATGGTAACGGCATGCAGACATCATTTTCACTTCAGATTGCATATGTTTCATGCCGTATGGTTAAAGGTTGATGACAACAGATGTTTTACTTTTAGGTTGCATGTCACATGTTTTTGAAATGCTGAGTAAATATCGGATCAATTATCACTCATGTGGTATAAAACAACAAGCTCAGGTACAAATATGTCATGTGGGCTTTTCTTTAGTGAATCTTTACAAACAAACTCTATCAAAGATTGTTAGTCTATATTTAACCTTCAATACCGAACAGTGGTTTGATGTTTATCACCTTGGAAACTGTTTTCTTTTA
The DNA here is from genome assembly GCA_032359435.1 of Enteromius unitaeniatus. Lineage (NCBI taxonomy): Eukaryota > Metazoa > Chordata > Actinopteri > Cypriniformes > Cyprinidae > Enteromius > Enteromius unitaeniatus. The sequence goes on from JAUMHI010000061.1 coordinate 4,676,635, forward strand.
TATATAAAGCTCTGTGCAAAATTGCATGTTTCTCTTTCATTTTTTAGTGTTGTGACGGCCGCCGATCAGCGCCGCCCTGGCAATCATCAAACAGCACCTGGAACTCGTTTGCCCGGGCCAATCGATCACGGCCGGACCCATATAAAGGGAACACCAAACCAGGAAGAGTTTGAGCTACGACTCCAATGCTTACATGCTGGTT
>JAUMHI010000061.1:4676936-4703709 GCA_032359435.1 Enteromius unitaeniatus
TCAATAAATCCACCCTTCGGGGTATTTTGTGTTCAAACCTCTTGTGTCTGTCGTGCTCTCTAGCGCCAGGGATCACAGTGTATACAGCTTTTCAAGAGGAACAACACACTGAAGTCTTTTATACCGTGTGTGACATTTCTTCAACAAAAAAGCACGTTTATCTTTTACAAGCCCTTAGTGTCTGTATTAAAGGCACACATAAAAAGTTCTCTAAGCCTACAAAATGTTTCCTTGTCCTTGGATTTATTAAAACACTTTCCAGAGTTTAAAAGGTTTATTATTTAGGATTTTTTATTACTACTGTGAATTTCAAACTTTTACATTTTTTGAATACACTATTAACTTACATTTATTCATATAAATGAGCATGAATAAACAAGGTTCCTTATGCTTAATGGTTTAATTACACTTTAAATTCATAATAAATATATAATCTCAATATACTGGGCTGCAATCTACCATCAGTTTTTCAGTTTAGTATTTATTAATAATTTTATAACTGGTTTATCTTTCATGTTCATTGGATTTTGCTGAGCTTGCAGTCATTTCCCACATATTTAATAAATATTATCGCTCCAATGTCTGATTTGTAATTAAAATAATCTTTGAGGCTAGGACCTTTTATGTTACAAGAATCGTGACCATCAAATATTTTTTTTAGAACTGACTGTTGTCCCAGTCAACTGATTTTCTACGGAGCTAGTTTCATTTCTCTCATATCTTATGGTCTTTTCCCCCACATAATAATATAATTTCAACTCAAATCAATATTTCATGTCACTTATTTATTTACTGTATTTCAAGTATGAGAAATAATTATTTTTCACAGCACTGGAAATGATTAGCCAAATAATTGACTGTTAACCAAGGCAACTGATTGTATAGCAGATTTCATATTATCACCCTTTGGCCTTTTTTCTTACATAATAAATCAATTACAACTCAAATCAATATTCCATGTAATTTTTTTATATCTACTTTATTTCAAATCTGTGAAAACAGCCAAATGTATATTATAATAGCTTACATGGCTTTGGCCCTTCACTATATTGGCACCATTAATGTAAAAAGTTTTGCGCTGTTAATCTTTTTGATATTTCTTGATATTTCTAAAAAAAAACAATCTTACCTTTTATTGAAGTAGAACAATTAAACTTGGAGAGAAAATCTTGTGATGAAATAAATGTTGGCCACAATTAGGCACCCCTAGTAATTCCAATAAATAAAATGTCTGAAGTACATTCCTATTGATATTAAAATTTTTTAGCACACCAATACTTTTTTTAAAGCATGAAATTGTCTAGCCATTACTTCTTGTTTCACAGGATTATAAATATGAGCAACACAAAGACCAAATTCCCTGAATTGTTAATTACAAGGACTAAACCCAGAGAATATATTTCTGTTATGCAGAACAAGATTGTTGAGCTTCACAAAATACAGAAGACTGTGGCTCTAAGACAAGAGCTAAAGCATTAAAAATCCCCATTTCCATCACCGGGCCAATAATTAAAGGGGTCATCTGGTGCCACATGCACTTTTACAAGCAGTTTGGACTGAAATGTGTGTTGTAAGTGTGAGTACACAACCACTATACAATGATAAAGATCCACTAATAGTTTTCTTCTAATTTAATAAAAATTAGTTGCCCTTCTCAAATGTATGTCGGTATGGCGTCACACCAACAGAAGCCACTCCCACAACCAATAGTTGATTGACAGCAGCGTGTCACACAGACTGAACTGGTGTCTTACCTCAGACCCATCCTGAGTGATCCGTCATCAGACCGAGACACAGAGACAAGCAAGACTTTTAAGAGATTGAGGTGTTGTTGTTGAATGTATTAATGAACATAGCAGTAGTGATTTACCCCCGACATCTGAGTGACTGAAGACGTGGAAGATTAACCTTACGTTTGGTTCGGAAGGGAAATGTGCCATTGATCAACCGAAATGTGTTTATGTTCGGGCGAATCATTCATGATCCAGCTCACCTACAGAAGCAGTGAGTATAATGTCTTTTAATGAATCTTTGCAAATCGCCTTTCCTAATAATGTGCTAATTAGCAAGTTTCACTATGAATACTCCTGAAAAAAGATCCTCTGAGAGTGCCTCGGAAAAGAGGGAGCTCGTGAAGATTTAAAGGGGAAGTACACAGAACAGAGTGATTTCTAAAGAGCTGTTTATGACAGGGGAAAATTAGCATTTTTTAAACTATCTTTGAGAAATTTTAAAACAAACTATATTACAAACTTTCCATTAAGACCCTAAAGAATCATATTAGTTTGTGGAAAATTGGCTTTGTATGACTCCTTTGAGAGGTTGCAATCAACTCAAGATGTTACAAATCTGCCTGGAAGAGGACAAGTGTCTACATCGTCCTAATACCACCGTGAGGAGGAGAGTTTGAGTGGGCAAAAGCTCACAGCTGGAGATCTGCAGAGATTAGTTGAGTCTTGGGGTCAGAAAGCCTAAAATAAAATATCACACAGTTCCAACATTACAACATGTTCAGAGAAAAAGTCATCTCGCTCATCCGAAAACAAACTCCAGCAGTCAGACATGACTGGAACTTCAAATGGAACTGGCTTCTATGGTCAGATGAAGCTAAAAAGCTTTTTCCTAGCAAACCCACCAAATAGGTTTAGTACAGATGGATAAAATGTACCCCATGCCCAGGTTAAATACACTGCTGGATCTGTTGTTGGCCTGTTTTTTTGCTGGAGGTCTTGGTCTTGTTCAGAAGCGTGGCATCATTGATCCATCAACTGATAAAAAATAAATAAATAAACCTGACTGCCTCTGATCCTTTTTTTAATAGGCTGTGGTTAGATCCTCCATCAGGACAATAATCCAAAGCAAGCATGGTCGTCCCAGTCCTCTGACCTGAACCATGTAGAAAATTAGTGAGGTGAACTGAAGAGAAGAAGCACCAACATGGATCTGTGAAGCTGAAAGATCTGGACAAATTCTGTAGGAAGAAATTATCTCTGTTCTCTTGACCAAACTATTTAGGCATAGAAGAAAAATCAGAGCTGGAATAATTGAGTGCCAATAAATGTGGCTATCAGAAGCTAGAGAAAGCATTTATTTCACATTTTCCCCAACTCCACTTTCAATTGGTGTACTTTAATTACTAAAATTATGTGAATAAAAAATAATTTATTATAGCAATATTAGTGGAGGTCAGTGTACATAAATCTGATCAGGAAAAATAATGGCATTGGGATATTTTTGCATAACTGACTGTTTTCCCATGCAGCCAACTGATTTTCTACATAGCTCTTTCATCACCATATGGCCATACATAAAAATAAAATAATTTAAACTTAATCATTTTAAAATCAGTATATCATGTTCCTTTTTAATTTATATGCTAAGTAGTCATTTAATAAATAGCATATGCCAGGCAATACATTGATTTATAGATTAACACTTGTAATTTCATTATGCCACATTTTTTCTTCAATCACATCTCCACTAAAACGTATATTTCGTATGGCATTGTTTACACGAGTCTTGCAGTAGCAGTTGATCAGTGCTGAACAAAATACGATGAAAAAGACATGACACGCCTCTCACTCTTCTTTTATTATCTAAATCTGTAAGAGCCATGCATGCAACATTAGTCCACAATTTGAGGTTTACAGCAGTTTGAATGGCGAGAATGATTCCAGCACCCATCATCTAGGTAGGAGATGAGCAAATTTAACGCAAAAGAGCCCTACAGTGCTTTGCTCTGCACTTCAAAAGATCTCGCCTGTCTGCATGAGCGCTAACCTCCAATCAGAGTCACTCAGATTGCCAATCTTTGTCACTTGGCTGTTAGCGCAGAACCGATGTGGCAGCGCTCATTTGGACACAGTTAGGGCTGGATATCATAAGGTTGACACGGCACATTTGGAAAGCCTCCTTCATGCCATCAGTCACATCTTTACAAAAAGGTCTAAGGATAGCTTTGTTTATATTTCCAATTGAATATCTCCATTTTGATTTGCAAACGCTGCAACACAAAAGCCCTGGCTGCGCAGGGGACAGATTTATCCCTTTAATATGAGAGGCCTGACAAACTTTTACGTAACGGATCCTTTAGTGACACACTGGCGATGCTCCAGCTCAGCGGCAGGCATCAAGTGGATACGGAGCTGGGGCGTGGCAGCACAGAATTGCTGTGAAATCCTAGATAAGCTGAGTTTCAGTGGCAGTAGAGCCGGAGCTGAGTGGGAGGACAAATGCATGAAAAAAGAACCTTACCATCTGCTGCGACAGTGGCATGAAGGCAGACCTTCAGGCATGCCCCTGGATGGAGATCACCACCCCCCTCGAAAAAAAAAAAAACGGGTTTGTGAAATCTTCATGAGATTGAAAAGATTTCAGTTGCATTAGATAACAAAATAGATTTTTTTCTCAGAAGTAACTTCAATTTTACGCGCTGTCTTTCCATGGACTTTTGAGCAAGCGGTGTCAAAGTAATTTTTAGGAAACGTAAATGACGTCAGTTTCCATCACAAGGACATTTTGTGAATTGTGCTACACTATCAGTGCAATTTATTTTGATATGCAGATAACGCTTTACCATGAGATTCCAGTTGTTAATAGTAAGCTACCTTAGTTAACATGAACTCATAAGGGAAAATACTTCTAAAGCATAGATTAAAAGTAAAAATTGTATAAAAATTGTAATCACCCTCAGGTCGCTCAAGGTGTACAGTAGATGAGCTGTTTAGCATTACAGCACTCATAGGGAGAGTCAAAACAGCTGATAAAAACAATAAATTAACATATAATCCATTAATTGTGTCTTCCTGAAGCGAAAAACTATAAATAAGTACATTATTCTTAAATATGCAAGTAAGCCTATGGGCAAGACCTACGGTTTATTAGCCGCTGCAAAAAGATACGCTAATAAAGAGTCGGAAACAAGACCCATAACATTTATAAATGGCCATGCCAATTTTTAGGTGAATAATAAGGTGGCAAAATGCATAGCAAATGTACTGATCATTGCACGACGCATTAATAAATAACATTAAGTAATAAGACTTTATTAAAGTGGATTTCTGTAATTGTACCAAATACTGTTGTATTGACATTATGCATGTTTCCCAAAATTATTTACATGTCGTTATACCAAATTTGTCACTCCTAAACAGCATCATTACCATTCAAAGAGAAACACGGCCATTACTCAGAGGATGTGGGTTGTCTTGTTGCAGATGCAAAAAGCATGCAAATTAACAAAAGAAAAAATCCAACAGTATTACTGTGGGGTGCCAGTCATGGCAAACTGCCTTCTGTCTGATGTTCTCTCAACAGGAAATAAATTACAAATGGAAAGAAACAGTGGGAAAAGACACTGACTACCATTGTTTGATTCTTTCTCATTCTCTGGGTTGTTCCTGTCAGAGCTTATTATATCATTAAATAAATAGCTCGTTATAATGCTTGCAAGACTGGAAGAACAATTCATTGTAGATTTTCAGAAGTTGTGAAGTCATTCAGTACATCATTAAACTCTATTCATCATTTTGTTGCATTTGACTTGGCACAATAATTTCTATCCAACAGAGCTGTTATGCTGTAGTTCTAAAATCCGGAGCAGACTAAGCTTTTTCAAGCCATGGGTTCCCTTGTTTTAGGTATTTTTAGAATGGTGGATTCGGATTTGCAAGTAAAAAAGGTCTGTGGTTAACGTTACATACTAAAACGGTTTCATGTAAGTTGTTGAATAAGGACTAAAGCTACCAAAGGGAATTATAAATCCTTATTTGTCACAAGTAGACCTACATAACTAGAAGAGTGCAGCAAATCGTAAAAACTATTTGTGCTACAGACCTTATGTTTAGAAATAATACATTTAAATAGTCTAATATAACAAGAAATTTCATCATGCAATTTTAAGGGACAGGGTTTTGTGGATGTATTTGTAATACATAACCAGGAGAATAACAACGTGCAGTACAAAGTAAAACTTTTAGCACTACAAGCCAGTGTGTTCATAATGAAGTAAGACACACTAATCATCAAGCAGCAAAACAAATACTTTTATACAGCTAAAAAATTACTAGAACCGGACGAGACCGGAAGCTAGACCCATAGAATTTACAAATGGCGCTCACTTTTGCGTCAAGAAAAGGTGGATAATGGCCACGCCCACAGCAAGGCTTAATATTTTAAATAAACAGCAGGTTAAAAAAATACTATTGAGGTCAACTCCGTGTAATTTGTGTGCAACCACGAACTTTACGACGTTATGACTCAACTTGCTTTGTCTGCGTCAGTTTTTTCAGAAAGTTGCGTTACTGTATCGCGCAGATTGCAACTTAAATAACTTCTTGGATTCAGTTCGGCTTATTGTTGCACAGTGCAGTAAATATAGGCTAGTAAATGCCACGATTATGTAATACATAGTAGCTACTGCAAACAAAACCATTAACCGTAAATTCGTAGGTGAATCAAACTGCAGTCGAGAATTACGTGGAATTGGATGTTCTGGCATTTAGCGGATACGTTTCACTCGTGCATTAGATTTAAAAGCATGCATAGTTTCGGATGCAGAGATTTTTCAGGTCATATGTGTCTTCCTAATCCGTCTTTTCCTCCTCCAGCTGTGGGAAGAGCTCGTATGTCCACCGCTGATGCCATGTGGTCAAAGCAGCTGTGCAGCTGATAACCAATGACAGGCAGAAGACGCCGCGCGAGGCTGCAGCACGCTGATATTTAAACCATCCACACATCGCGCATGCCAGAGATGAGAGCTGCAGCGATTCCTGCGCTGAGATCGGAAGGATGCTGCCTTTCCCGAGCCGCCGCGTTCATGGATTAAACTGGATTTCAGGACACACCTGTAGATTTTTCACCTGCTCTGCATAATGCCTTATCTGAGACAGTTCCTGATTTTAGTGCTGTTTCTGGGCTCGTTTGGGGAATGCCGGAGTAAACACAGCACGAGAGAGAGAAGGTGGACAGGAGCTGTGGAAACTCAGAAGCATGGCACGTAAGTGGCATTTCAGTCTTTGACAGTTGAACTTGGATTGACATGTCATGCTGCTGATGAGGTGCATTCACAAAGGCATTGTGACAAATATGCTGATGTTATTGACTTGGTGATGATGAATAGCAGTTATCACAGATGCCTGAAGATGTCTGTCAACAAGTAGGCTGCACACACATCTTAGTTTCCATCTGATTAACTAGTCACATAGTTACTGTGATTTCAAGACCTGAGGCAGCAACTTAAGGTTTAGTGGGTTTACCAGTACCGATATTTACAGAGCAGAGTGGCAGATATTATGCAAAATTGTAGAAATTAACCCTAAAATGCATGTGTCTGGGTGTCTTTGCTTTAGCTGGTTTAATTAAAATGATTCTTTTTTTAAATTAATAAAACAAGTAGTGTTATACAATTTATCCATCTAATTCTGTGCATTTTTACCACATATTATATGCATTTTATGAGGGAAATGGAGCTTTGTGTTTTATGGTTGAACAAAAATTGCTAACTAAAGAGCATCAAGTTAATTGAGAAAATCAGCCAATTCTCCATATGATCGAATATCATAAAAATTAGTAAGTAAAACAAGGATTATTGGAGTACGATACTATTTTATTTCTTTTGCGACAGAATTCCATGTTTAATTTAATTGCACAGTCATTATTTGTGACATTTACTGACAATTTCTAAGTGAAAATTGCTTCATACTAAAGTTTCAGTTTAACGGTTCTATATCGGTCTGTTACTTATTACAATCATTTGATGAGAATGCATCTGAGATATGTGTTCAGAGATGACAGTGCACATAAGAGCTGAGGTAATGGTGTGAACTCATTCATTGATGTTTTTCACAGACTCATTTTTCGACCACCTTTATTAGCCTGATTTCTATATGATAGCAGAGTGCCATAAATGAGGCCAGGGGCCGGGGCACAATTAACATGACCCAGACAGATGATACCGCCACTGAACTGAACACGTACCACTGGTGTGCTCGAACTGGTGCTTCTTACTCAGACAAACAGCCACGTGTCACAGGCACGTTTCGCCCATCTGCCAAGGACAGTACGTTGGCACAAAGCTGTCCTGACAAGCAGCTGACGAGGGTACAGCTCCATGGGTCTTTAAAATCAAAACAAACAAACAATCTGAATTAACATGATATTAGTGTGCAAATTTGCATGAAAAAAATCCAGCAGAATTGCTGCAGACAGGGTGTCAGTCATGGCAAGCTGCCTTCTGTCTCATATTCGCAACAGGAAATAAATTACAAATGGCAAGCAGCTGAGAGGAACGAGGCTGTCGATTTTTTTCACTGGATACTTTTTGAGTCACTGTCAGATATTACAGTATGTGGTCGCATAAAGAGTTAATTATGTGCATTGTTTGACTTGAAGAACCACAGGTCATGAATCCAGTGTTCGGGACGATAAGATCTCCTGTAATTTGAAACGGATCCGGCTGCTGCAGCTAGTTCGCCACTGCCTTAACAATTTGTTGATACAATTTGTGCATGATCTTAATCCGTCATTACACTTTTATGGCTGCATTTTCGCGGAAATTATGTAAAAGCCATTGACTTTGAGGCTGAATTTTTCATCTAACCTCCAGGAGATTCCACATAACAATAGTGCACATTGTCTAAAATTGTGATATAAGAGGCTGACGTGAGTTTTTTGTGACTTTGAAACCCGCAGCTCCCTGGCAAAGAAGCCACCGGATGTGACAAAATCACGGCGACTGAAAACAGAGCAGTTGTTGAAAGTGGACGACCATGATTTCACCATGAGGCCCGCCTTTGGAGGTTAGTTCATCACACGTCTGTGTGGCAAATGCATCTTGCGTTTCTCTGACTTAATTTATGAGACACCGTCTAACTTGGGAGCCTATTTTCTTTTAAGTCTTCAAAGACATCATGTATAGCATGTGTGATGATGTTAAAGGTTTAATGTCAACATGACGTTAAACGTGACGTCCTCTGAAGATTAGTCAAAAAATAGCATGAGTCTAAAAAAAGACCTGTTGAAAAAGCTTATAAAGTGCTATTATGATATCTTCACTCCATTAGTTACCTAAAAGCCTCAATTTTGTTTTTTAGTTGCGTTGTTTTGATCTCATGTACAGATTGCACATATTTAGTATGCACAGCGTGAGAACATTCAGGTCAGTTATTTGACCAGCAGGCATTAAATCTACATTGGCTCCCTCTAGAGGGGTAAACAGCCTCACTATTAAGCACTGCTGTGGCCTGTAATTAAGACTGGGATTTCCGTTTCACTCAAGTTTATATGGTTTTGAGAAATGGAGTTTGTAATGTGCATTTTAATAGGCAGGTTCATTTTTATTTTATACTAAGCTATAAAGTTTTGTGCCTGTATTGTGTAGCATATTTCCCAACCATCTATTTTACATAGTTTTTAATTCATCAAATATGAAAGTGTCTGAAATAAAATATTTAAAGTGTTAAGTTGTATGATTCTGAAAGCTATTTCACTAATCAATGACACAGTAGATTTGATCAATTTTTCAAAGCTGAGATATATATATCTTCTAAAAGCTGAATAAATGAAACAAATATTTGGCCAAAATACAACCATTCGAAAGTCTGGAATCTGAATGTGCAAAAAAAAATTTAAATATTTAGAAAATTGCCTTTAAAGTTCTTAGCAATACATATTAATAATCCAAAATTAGAGTCTGATGTATTTGCAGTAGGAAATATCTTCATGGGATATCTTCATTATCTGTACTTAATATGCTAATGATTTTTTGCATAAAAGATAAATCAAAAAGTTTGACCCATTTGATGTATTTTTGCCTATTACTACAAATATAACCGTACTGCTTATGACTGATTTTGTGATCCAGGGTCACATTTTGTCATTGATGATGTGATTCTCTATACAGATAATTATAGGTTTTTGCTTCCACTGAAAGGAGAACATAATCATCAGGTTTTACACAAACTTGTGCAGTTCAGGAATTGCTGTCATTGAAACAAAAGGGCAGAAACCAATTACTTTTTGAAATTCATGCTTATTTGTCATGTAAATATTCCACTGGAATCGCTACACTGATAATATAATTGCTCTTTTATTTTATGTTAGGAATAATAATGGAAGTCAGCGTGCTTTGGTTTAATTTATGCATGGACATGCATTTTCCCTGACCTTGATTGCACATATTTCCTTTACAAGGAAATACTCGTTCATATCAATACCAGTGAAACATTTTTTAAGCTTTTAGCTTGGCTGATGGAGCCTTGCACACTTAACTCGAACTTTTTACAGATTGTCAATGTTAGGAGATTTAACAATCAATCAGACCACATAGAAACAGCTGGATGTGTGTGCGAACTGATCCTATGGGAACATGAGATTATGAAATAGGAATAATTTATCTACAGTATGCAAATTGACCTTATTTAGGCCCTATTCGCTCTCTTATTTTCAGTGGATTTCAGTGACAGTCATAATTCTTTTATCATAGTAATTTTGAATGTCCACATGGAGTTTTCCATGGACAGAATTAACAGCTTGGAATAACAGGAAGGTGAGTAAGTCATGTCAGAATTTATTTTTGATCTATTCCTTTAATGCAAAGACTTTTCTACTATGGCTAGAATGGGATTAAAGGATCATATAAGGGGGAGCTGAAGGCTTCCTTTTTAAGTGTACAGCACTTAAAGGTTTACGCGGGAAAGGCTAAGAACTAATGAAAGTTCTCCTACTAGTCCATACAGTCCCCTTATTCTTTTTTTAATGATGTGTTCCTATATAGGGCAAAGAAAAAGAAACACTCCCACGTTTGATGCTGTTCCGCCTATGAATAGAGTATCTAAAAAGTCACTCATTTGGATGCTCTGACTCTGCGTACGTTTGGGAATTGCTCTTTGTTCAGCAGGGGGTCACAGCAAAGGGAATGAAAATAGCCCAAACATATTCACCCCCTCAGACGCATACACAGATCTGTCGGCTCTGACAGTGATGCATTGTTGCATATGCTTGACGGTGAAAACCTCACTGCTAGTTCAAAACATGATGTAAGGAGTTCACAACTGTCATCCAATGTCATTGATTCATAGTATTATAGATTTTCAACAAGGGGTTAAAGGCCATTTTCATATGCTTTTATTCCAAAACACAACACAGCAATCAATCAATCAAAAAATAAGTGTTTAAGGTGAGTTGAGTTATGCAATAACTGTTTTTTAAGAATTTATAAACAGTTATATATATACATAAACCACTTAAAAAAATAAATAATGTTTTGATATTTTAAACATGTTGAATACTGATGTTTGAAATGACTTAAAATGAAAAGACGCTTCAAATGTAAAATTGTCAGTAGGTGGCAGTAAGTCATTAAGTCATTGCGATTGAACCAAATTTTTTTGAACAGTTGATTCATTCAGGAACGAAACTCCGTCATGATGCTCAGAGACGCAAAACAAGTGCTGTGGCTGTGTTTAAAAGGATTTTTGTTAGCGAAATACAGCCAATAAAGTGTCTAAAACATAAGTCTCTTGATATTAACACATTATTTATTGAACTGTTGTGTAAAATCAATATCACATTTGTAACCATGGTGATTTGTTTTTAAGAAAAAAAATCATATGAAGTATATTAATTTTCTAAAAGTGAAAGGATATTGTTGAGTGAAAAAAGCTTCCTACAGTACTGTTCTAAAAGCTTCCCATGAAAAATTAAACACCAAAAATGGCACTAAAAACACTGAGGTGATACATTTTTATGATGATTAATAATAATAATAATAATAATGAAGAAAAAATTATCGTTATAATCAGAGAAAATAGATTTGTGGGGAAGGATGTGTAAAGTGATTGTGCATATACAGTATGTCTCAGTTCCAGGTACCACTGCTCTGTACATTTTGTATGTCTTCCTTTTTTAACGCACCTGATTCAGATCATCAGCTCATTAGGAGGGAGATCCATGAACTGAACCAAGGGTGTCTGATAAGAGAGACATACAAAATAAGCAGAGCAGAACATGGTCTGTACTGGATGTGCCAGACTGTACTTAAACCAAAATTATAGAGAAACCCTCCATGAAATACGGAACAGGATATGAAATACCAGTGAATAAATAAAGAGGTTAATGCAGAAAAAGAGGTTATTTTATTTAATATATTTCTCAAAAATATATTGCCACTCTGTCAATATTTAGTTATAAAAATGTTTTAAATAATTTTCAAATGTAGAATTATGCATTTGGCTATTATAACATACTTAATAATAATAATAATAATAATCATAAAACGTTACGTAATAAAAAGGATTCTGAGCTTAAAGGGATAATTCACCCAACAATTCTGTTATTAATAACTCGCCTTCGTTTCGTTCCAAACCCATAAGTTCGTATGGGACTACAATTGCAGATGTTTATTTATTTATTTATTTTTATTTTTTTGCTTTATATAAATCAATGCCACAATCAAAGAGCAGAAAGGAAGTAAGGAGAAGAGAAGAAATTGTTGCATAAATATAAATAATAAATTATTACTTTCTTTGCACAAAAACAATATTCTTATAGGTTCATAACATTACGATTAAACCACTGATGTCACAAGGACTATTTTAACAATGTCCTAATTACCTTTCTGGACCTTGAACATTGCTTTTTATGGGTCAGAAAGCTCTCCGATTTCATAAAAAATATCTTGACCTGTGTTCTAAAGATGAACAGAGGTCTTACACCTTGAGGGTGAGTTATTGATTTTTAGGTAAACAATCCCATTGAAAAAAATTTTACAGTGTGTTTGAGAAATATGCCTATACTGACATTCTATCAAAATAATTAAGAATCACTTTCTAAATACATTAAAGGTTGTGAATTACCCAGTGACTGAACAGGCTGGTTCAGCACAAAGGGTTGATTTGCTTGTAGATGCTACTCAAAAATATAACGCTGTATCAAAAGTATTTCCATGGCTTTGTTGAACCGTTTCTTTTCACAGCTCAGTCGATATGCAATGATTATTATACATAAAAGCAGGCACTTTGCACCAGGAAAAAATGACATTGGCCACTATCCTTCTATCCTATCATATTAAAAAATGCTTTTTAGCATGCTTTTCATCGACCAATTACAGTATTCTATGCAATGATTAGTAAAAGGTAGCGCAGGTATAATGTACAGTGCGTACTGCATAAATGAGATTTACTTCAGAAGCAAAAGAGAATTGCTAATGCATGACTGCAGTCTGGTTTAAATCCAGAGACGGCTAACTGATGGTGCATAAAGCTTATGCCTAATCCTCCACAAGAGGAGTATCGTTGATGTACGCTGAACATATAGCGCTCGCTCCGTGGTTATGGGTCATTACAGGGCAGTATGTGATTCTTGATGTGTAGGATTACACATATTAAAGATTGGTATCATGTTGTAGATGACACACAACCCTGTTTACATCTGTCTGCAGATTTGCATATGCGCAATGCTGCTTTTAATACTAATGTTTGGGCCAGCTGGGCCAGCAGCAGCGCCTGAAAATCAGATACGAGACGAAATGAAAGATCAAAAGATATCAAGTAACATCTCCATGCCAGGATGCCACAGGTCTCAAAGCTAGCTGCATTTTATGTGTTATTCGGAGGCCTACAGCCAAAATTGGCTGAATTCTGACATTCGGCGAAAGCATCCGTTACGAGACTGAGGACTATTGCAATCACATTACGTTTTGTTGCCTCTCTCTCTCTTTTCTCGCTTTTTTATTCGTCCGTTAAAGACTTAAGCGGTCCTCCCTGATGGGTCGGTCCATCTGGAGGATCGCTCGATCTGCTAGGGTGCTGGTGACGAGATTAATCTGGCAGAGGTTTGTTCTGATCGGACGGTCAGCCAACCCCCGTGGATTAGCACATGCCACAATCCCAGCCTGCCCTGCAGACAGCTGCTAAAGACCGCCCACTGGCCAAACATCGACCAGCGATCACCAGCTCAATGTCATAGCCGCAGGAACTTTGAAAGAAATGCGCTATTAATAAAATCAGCTCTGGAAAGGGATGATTTGATTTTTTTTTTTTTTAAGTACACCTTAAAATAAACATCATTATGTCATTTCAAACCTATATGACTTACTGTCTTTTGTGAAAACACGTTTTTATGACTTATTAGAGGATATAAAGTCATGGTTTTGGAATAACATGATAAAAGCAGAATATTTATTTATTGATGAACTATGTCTCATTACCTTTTTTATTCATCAATTTGTTGTTTCAAATCTCTGATTTTCTTTCTTCTGTGGAACACAAAAAAATATTTTTTGTAATGAATTTTAAAAACTTTGTAATTAGAAAAAGAAAATATATTTATTTATTTTGATGAACTATTCCTTTAATGAACATTTTACTCTAAACAAGAGTTTTTCTTTCTTCTGTGGAACACAAAATGATACATTTATGAATAGTAGTTCTTTGTTTATTTTAATTAATTTTTATTACTGTCACTCACTCTACATCTATCCCTTTATAACTTTAATGAATATTTTATCGAAATCTTTGTTGTTCTAAACTCTTTTAACTTTTTTCTTCTCTTTATGTTTTTAATTACTATGAACTGTCTTTCATTAACTTTTTTCATCATCATTTTGTTGTTTCAAATCTCCATGACTATTTCTTCTGTGTAACACAAAAAGATTTTTTTTTTTATGAATTTTAAGAAGATAAAATGTCATGAGAGAATAATTATTTCTTTCTTTCTTTTTATATAACTGTCATTATCTATTACTTTATAACTTTAATTAACATTTTATTGTGATTATTACATTGTTCCAAACCTATTCTGCTTTTTACGTCTCTGTACTTTTAAGTGAATTTTAAGAGAATTAACAGTAATATGAATTTGGATCATGATGAGAGTGTAAATAATGAGGGTTTATTTTTTATGTATTTATTTATGATGAACTATCCCTTTAAAGAACACTTTGCCGTAATCATGTTGTTCCAACTTATTTTCTTTCATTTGTTGAACAGAAAAAGAGCTATTTTTATGAATTAAGAGAGATTTGGAACAATTTATGTAAATAAAAAGTGTTTATATATATATATATATATATATATTTAGATGAACCGTCCCTTTAATGATACACAGTGAATACAGATGTCTTTGAATTAGTTTTTTAATGAAAACACATACCCACCTACAAGTGATGACTACAATTGAGAAATAGGACAGCTGAACTCAAGGTCATTCTAATGGTTTCAGACTCAAACTGACAGCAGGGTAGGGTTGATTAGTTTGGACAAATCGATTTTACCTAGGAGCTGTGTCCTTATTTAGGCTTATTTGTGTGATATGAAAAGCCTTGATGGTACATGACAGGGAAATTGACAGGATGGTCCAGTGGGTGCTGCATAGCAATAGTTTACTTATGAGAATCTGGATTACATAAGCAAATTTGTAAAAGTCATCTACACAGTTGGCGGTTATTTATCTCCAGGACTCAAAAGCGTTTTCTGCAGCATATGAAGTAATGCTTGTGCTTTTCATGAAGGGTTTTCGGGAGCGATACATCAAGTGACACGTAATGGCAAGTTTCAGTCAGTGTCAGTATCATTTTGAGCATCAAAGTTTAATCCACCATTTCCAATAATCTCGTCGGATTACTCATACTAGGAGTGGCCGATGGGACGCACTGGAAATCTCGTTTTTAATTCTGTCTGGCGTTACTACATCATCCCCGTCCATATGTACAGGCCACCCCCTGCCCATTTACCTAAATGTCTTACCTTCTGAGTGACAGATAGCCCTATTACACTAATCCTGGTAAAGAGCAAGGCTTTAGATTTGCTACAAAAGACCTTACTAGTGCAGCTCCATGTAGGATATCAAAGCTGCGGTTCCGGTTGAAGGCCCGTCCTTTGAGAGCTAGCGTTCCTTACAATCCGTCAGATGTCAAAGCAGCTGCTAAGCCTTTTGTGAACAGATCTGGTGGAAAGCAAACAGATCCAGATCTGGCCGCGAGGACGTATTTAATGATGCTCACAGAAGTCTTAGTGAACACCCTGCTAATTGCGACTGGTTCGAAGGAGCCAGAATCCAGTAAACAATGCGTATAATGAAAAATGAATGCATGGCATATGCAAAAGAGGTCATATAGCAGTGGGATGGAGAAGATGGTGTAATTCAATTGACAAACACAGTTGTCGATGTTGTATAAATGGATTAAATGCTTTGTTTGTTTGTTTTTTGCAGGTCCTGCTATTCCAGTGGGAGTTGACGTACAAGTGGAGAGCTTGGACAGTATTTCAGAAGTAGATATGGTAGGTAATCCCAAACAGTTGCTTTTTACATGTGTTGTTTTGCATAACACCCTCAACTATTTGACTATAAACATATGAGCACACATTAAACGGTTGGATTATAATTGGACAAAAATAATTCAAGGTACTGGTTTTTAGGATTTCTGGCCTTGTGACATAATTGTTTTATTTGCAGTATAGTACATTTTGGCTTCAAATTCTTGGATACGTCCAGATGTCTTTTTTTCTTTTTTTTTTTACGTCAGATGTTATTTTTTAATATTAAAAAAATGTGTTATTAAAACACAATAAAAGCAAAGCCAGTAAAACACTACCATGATGTAACATTTTTAGCAGTTTAAATAAATGATCATTCATTTACTGAATCATTCATTCATTAAAAATTTAAATTTGGGGATTCATTGTTTTGAAAATCTATACGCAAAAATAGAAAAAGTCCTAAAATAGGTTTAATTCGCAATGCAAAAAATAATTTATATAATAAAAATAATGCAGACAAAAATATTTACAATAATATAAAATTGTAATGTAACTTCCTTTTTTTGATAAAAAGTTTTGTGAGAATCACTCTCAATTTCATAATTCTCTAGCTTTTTGCCCATTTAGTACTGGCTGTTGTGCAGTTACTGAATCCCACAGGGGGATTCCTAAAAAAGAGTTGCTGCGTCTCTGATGGCAAAAACTTTGATCATGGATCTTTTTGCTTTTGTTTTTAACAGAATATGACACCCGTTCTACCATTCTGTTCTCATGTTTTGGGTTTCCCTCTTGGTAGAAACCTTTGTGCGACACAACAAAGAAATGTGTGGTTCTTTTATTGACCGTTTTTAATTGCTGGCTATTTGAAATGTTTATATAACCAAAAGAAAGAATGGAGAAGGGATGATCTGATTGAGCAATTTAGAGAGGCATCATATGGAGGCTTCAGAATTACATCGACTTTCTATTTACAACAAACTGCAAAGAAAAGACTTGTAAGGAATTGATGGAAGATGTTTAAAATGGCCTTGTACTTGCTGCAACAATAAAACATTTGTCTCTCCCAAAACTTTGGATGTGCATATTGCCATAAAACCTTTGAAGAACATGTCTATTTCACCCTGAAATCAACAAAAAAAAAACTACATAAAACCTTGGTGATCTTTTTATCATTGGGGCGTTATTTTCACGACAGCTGATCATATCCCCTCCTCTCAATTCTCGTTACTGCAATTCAAAGAAAATCTCATTCTAATCACTATAATGATAAAAAAACAATGTTATATATTTTTTATGTGATCATTTATGTTGTTGCAAACACAGAGTTCTTTCCTTGGATCACAAAAGGAGAAATTCTAAAGAATGCGGTCACTCTTTTGATTGCAATGACAAGGAATATAGCTTTCAAGCTTCAAAAGGATAGCAAAGTCCCATAAAAGTGGGTCCTATGACTTGTGCGCTATGTTCTTCTGTCTTCAGAGGCCTTAAGATTTGGGATATTTCACACAAGTCATAGGAGCCACTTTTATGGTACTTCAAAAAGGCACAAAGTCCTAGTTCTGGTTCTTGTGACACACAAAGTCTCCAAATGTCTCCTTTTGTGTTCAAAAGAAAAACACAGTCATATAGGTTTGGAATAACAGCATGACCAAGATAAGCATGAGCAAAACATGAATAAATATTCACAGAATTTGTGTTTTTGGGAAGACTATTTCTTTATTTTCTTTCACAGTACATGCATAAGAATCAAATATTTTACACCTCACAGAGGCTTTGGGGGAAAAAACTAATAAAAAAACACAAAATCTTTTCTTCCCCTCACTTTATTTTGAGCAGATTACACCATGCAATTACAGATATGGAATGATTGAAGAATAATAGAATGATTGATGACATGTATGTGTACTTCTAAACAAACAGCTACTTTGAAACAAAAAAACATTAAAAAGGGGTATTAAATAATAATATAACAACTAGGGCCGGGACTCGATTAAAAAAATTAATCTAATTAATTAGAGGCTTTGTAATTAATTAATCAAAATTAATCGCATTTTAATCACATATAAATATTTGACCTGAGAACAGTGAGAAGTACGTTTTTTCATATGGATTTTTAGTATACCATTGAAAAATGACTGAATACATAAGCTTAAGCAACAAAATATTGTTTATTTTTGTTCAACCAAGTCCAACAGAGCAGTGCAATATTGCCATTAAGTCTAGCAATAGGATATTTAGAAATATAGTAGCCTACATTTCAGAAATTCAGGAACCCTATAGGTAGGTAGACCTTCTGTAAACTGTTTTTTTTAAGTAAAACACAATACTAGTACGGATTTGGCAATATTTCCCAGCAGCAGCTCACACTATCTTCGCTCACAGGAAACTGATCTTGTCCAGGAATCATAAAATTAAGTAATACACATAAATAAATGAATAGATTACCTACCGCATTCGTCATTAATGCTCTTTCAAATTCCACTGCGTGTGTGCGTGCGCGCACCCATGTTGCCTAGTAACGAATCGTAGGAACTCGGCAGAGAGCTTAACATTGTATTCTGGCGCCTCGTCTATTAATTGTATATACAAGTTATCTCTTACTTTTCAGCGTGAGAAATACAAGTGAGAGCGTGTGAACTGGCTTAATTGCGCGTGTCTCACGGTGAATGCGTGAGACTTGAGAGCCCTGCTTCAAGTACATTCAGAACATTAGCAACGCTAGTGTTAAAAAAATAAGTGCGATTAAAATGCGTTAAAAAAATGTTTTGTGTAATTATTTAATCTAAATTAACACGTTAAAGTCCCGGCCCATAACAACATTATGATTTTAAAATAAACCGTTGAATAAATAAACGGAACGGCATAATATAATCGCACAAATTCTTAATGGTCCTAAAAAAGATTTTGGGATCAATTATGACAAGTTCTCATTAGATGAACCCAAATATACACAGCCCTTCAAAAGTCTGGGATCAGTATAATTTTTTTCAAGTTTTCGAAAGACATTTTAGTTTTTTTACCAAGGATTGTTATTTAGTGAAATGTTAAATACCTGTCTTCTATTTGATTTTTAAAATATCTGAATTTTCAGCAGCCATTAATTCAGTCTTCAGTATCACAATCTTTCTAAAATCTTTGGTTCTTAAGATATATTATCATCCATGTTGAAAACATGGTGTGACGCTTAATATTTTTGTGAAAACTGTTTTTTCATGGTTCTTTAATTAAAAAATATTATTATTAGAAATATAAATATTTGTAACATTCTAAATGTCGTTACTGTAAGTGTTGATCAATATACAGTAATGCATCTTTTCTAAATAGAAATATTAATTTCTCTGAAAAAAAATAATAAAAATCATCCCAAACTTTTAACTAGTTCACAAAACAAGAATGATAGAGACTCTGTTAAAAAACATAAAAAATTGTAAACAATTTCTTTTTCTTCATCTGTGTAGGACTTTACTATGACATTATACCTGAGGCACTATTGGAAGGATGAGCGCTTGTCTTTCACCAGCACCACAAATAAAAGCATGACTTTCGACGGGCGCTTGGTGAAGAAGATCTGGGTTCCTGACGTCTTCTTCGTCCACTCTAAAAGATCTTTTATTCATGACACCACCACAGAAAATATCATGCTGAGAGTGTTCCCTGATGGTCACGTTCTTTACAGCCTGAGGTAAAAAAAGCAGATTATCTACACCGGCATTTCTGACTTTTATGTGATCCATTATAATTCCAATTATATGAAAGTTATGTATATATGTATGGAGTTTAAATGTATTTATGTAAATGTACTTATACATATTTATTATAATTCCTGTTTATTTTGTACAATGTAAGAAAAAGTAAATATTTTTTCAGTTGTTCAGCAGTTACTACATTTCGCCTTCAAGGTACTCAACTGCTGCATGGGTTTCATTTAAATGTGGTTCGAAAACAAAAGCACATCGCTGGGTTTAAGCATTTGCATATTGCTGCGGTGTTAAAATTAGAACGGCGCTTCTGGCCTGTGATGTTTTTGCTGTGTCTTTTGTGCTGTGAGTTAAAAATTAGGCCAAGCTACCTGCGTGCAGGCTGTAATCAAGGGCTAGCGCTGAGTTCAAAGTCAAATTTCAGACACTGTTCTGGCTCCAGGGAAAGTGTCATTATTGATGGGACTGGCCCAGATTATTTCCGTTGTCCGACAAATGATGGACACCACTGTAGAGAACAGAAGAGAGAAATACGGAGGGAAAAATGAGACGGCCTTAGTGTCGCTTCAGTAAATGGCGCTAGTGTGCCATTCTTGACTAGCATTACTAAGCACATTTACATCGCATTTACATTTTTATTCTTAGCAGGAGCTTTCTTACCAAAGCTACTGTCATTCCAAGCCCATGGTTTTCTCTTTTCTGTGGAACATAAAAATGGGTGTAGCAGAATGTCCAAGTTGCTTTTTTTATGTCCATTGTATAGAGAAAAGCAGCTTGGACTCAATTGCTAGAAAACAATTGCATTGCACAGAATGCTGTTTCAGTATTAGTTTGGTAATGATGATGGGCTCTGGACATTTTGCATCATATTGGTAAATCTAACAGCTGCTAACAATGTTTTCAGTATGTGAGGACAGTCTATATGACACCTA
Source organism: Enteromius unitaeniatus (assembly GCA_032359435.1). Taxonomy (NCBI): domain Eukaryota; kingdom Metazoa; phylum Chordata; class Actinopteri; order Cypriniformes; family Cyprinidae; genus Enteromius; species Enteromius unitaeniatus. Next base: position 4,697,823 of record JAUMHI010000061.1, read on the forward strand.
ATCTCCAGACCTTTTCTGAAAGTCAATTCACAAGCTTTTCTCTCTTTCATTTGAGAAAAACTAGCATCAAAAACCCTGAAACCCAAAACCACCAAAGGTTCGGTGAGATTTCAACAAAAATTAAACATGGCTTAAGTCACTGCGGTGTATTTGTAGCAATAGCCAAAAATACATTGTATGGGTGAAAATGATTTTTTTTTTTGCCAAAAATCATTAGGATATGTGCCATTAAGTTATGTATTTACAGAAATTGACAAAATATCTTCATTTTTGAGCATTGCTAAGAACTTCATTTGGACAACTTTAAAGGTTTTTCAGTGTTTTGATTTTTATGCACCCTTGGATTCCAGATTTTCAAATAGTTGTATCTCAGCCAAATACTGTTCTGTTCAAACAAATTCTATTCCATTCGTCAATATGAAAGCTTTTTATGTTTTGTTTTGTGAAAAATGGACACTTACGACTAGTTTTGTGGTCCAGGGTCACATATATATTTTAGTTGTGTGCTAAAATGTACTCCTCATTGATTGTTTTATTTTCATTTACAGTTTTTTTTTTTATTATTACATTCTTCATTTCATTAGCCACCATTTTTGATGATAAATTTGTCCTAAATCCTAAAGTTTTATTCAAAATTCTCTTTACATGGAGACCTAAATTAAAGGGCATTTAACTGTTAAGTTTGTGAACAAATGGTTTGTTTACATTCATTCTTAAGGTTTAAGAAACATAGGGCAAGCATTTTTTAACAGTAAATTAATATTTATGATAAATATCGACATCGGTGATCATTATAATATTTCCTAGCCCTACAAGTAAGTCATACAAGTTCAGACATGAAGGTGAGGAAATGATAACAGAATTTTCATATGAAAATATGAAATATAAAACCGCATATGAAAATCCCATGCATTTTGGGTTTGAAAAGTGAATAAAGCAGGCGTCTGTGAGGAATATGATGAAATATAAAGATCTAAGACGGTGGCTTTCTGTATTTTCACCCATGTTATACATGGTTCTTGTGCCCAGGGTCACCGTTACAGCAGCCTGCAACATGGACTTCAGCCGTTTTCCACTGGATTCACAGACCTGCTCTTTGGAGTTGGAGAGCTGTGAGTGAATCATTAATTTGTGTTATTTTTAGTGCGGCACATGCTCAATTCACTCTGCCAAGTTAGTTTTTCCTGAAATGGATCCTTCTTTTCTAGACGCCTACACGGATGAGGATCTGATGCTGTACTGGAAAAGTGGAGATGAGTCTTTGAGTATAGATGACAAAATCTCTCTCTCTCAGTTCCTCATACAGAAGTTTCACACTACCTCTCGGCTGGCTTTCTACAGCAGCACAGGTATTGAGGGATTATTTGTCAAGTCGATTTATTTCAAGTAGTGTGGCCCCAAGACGGATTTGGACACTTATGTCACACTTAAAAGTGTATGAATGGTATTACATTAAATATCAAAGCAAGTATGACATCATGTGATGCTTTCCTCAGAACTAACTTTAATTCATTCTCGGAGATGGTTTTGCGGTGACATTTTAAACAACTAGTGCCACTATAAAATGTATAAAATGTGTACTAAATTTGAGCAATGTGGAAATGTTTTTATCGTTTTCTATTTAAAATCAATTCTGTACTTTCTATTCATGTATCATTGTTTGCCACAAACATGCTGAGCAGCATAACTGCTTATAACATCGATAATTCTAAATAACAAACAAAAAAATTAGTGATTTCTGAAGGATCGTGTGACACTGAAGATGTTGATAATTCAGCTTTGCCATCACATCAATAAATGACATTTTAAAATATATTAAAACTTAAAACTAAATAAATTGTGAGAATATTTGTATAATGTTTCATTATGTATAATACAGTAATTCAAGTGTATTTCAAGTGTTTACTAGGTTTATATTTGACTCCATCTGTATTTGATCTCTTTTTCTCTTTAGGGTGGTACAACCGCTTGTATATAAACTTTACGCTTCGTCGCCACATTTTCTTCTTCCTGCTGCAGACTTATTTCCCTGCCACACTTATGGTTATGTTGTCATGGGTATCCTTCTGGATTGATCGCAGGGCTGTTCCAGCCAGGGTTTCATTAGGTAAGATTATCGCAAATCAACATGCTTGCCTCAGGCTTCACTGTTGCTTCCTACAGTGTGTTAAGTCACGCACACACAGATCTTAACAGGATGTGCTGATTTTATTAAGGTATCACCACGGTGCTCACTATGTCCACCATCATCACTGGGGTGAATGCATCCATGCCCAGAGTCTCCTACATCAAAGCTGTGGACATTTACCTGTGGGTCAGTTTTGTGTTTGTGTTCCTGTCCGTCTTGGAGTATGCAGCAGTCAACTATCTGACCACGGTCCAGGAGAGGAGAGAGCGTAAGCTCAGAGATCGAGCAGTAAGAGAGCAGGTAAAAATAGAATTGGTTAAGGAAACCGTACACCAAAATACAAATGCCTGTTTTTTTCAAGACCTCATAACATGAAATGCAGGGTTTTATTGCTCTTACTAGTCCATAGTCCATGTTTATTAGATTTGAGGGTAATCTGTATGCTTACATGCAACTTAAAATGAGCTGGAAAATGTGATTTAAAATCAACAGTTTCTATTCCAGAATATTGTTAAAATATAAACATTTAGATTTTAAAGTATGTTTTACTGTTGTCACATGACCTCATCATAATCCATATTTAATTTAGTTAGTTCTGTCATATGATATAAATTAGCAACGTTAATTTGCTAGACTTATTACAGTATGTAAGCATTTTTAAAAAAGTTTTGGCAGTCCAGTTAAATAATCTAGAAAGGGATTTTTTGAGAGATTTTTTATTACAGCTGATATGACTAACTAGAAATATAAGGTTAAGCGTATTGCACAGCACATTATTTTTATACTCATTTTACTTTATGCAGTAACATCATGACATTTTCTGTGTGCAAGTGTAAATAAAAAAGGTATTTTTAATCCCATCTTGCATGTAAATAGCTCTTAATTTCAGTCAAAACACAAAAGATTGTTTGGATATTTTGTCTGGCTCATCCATGAATAGAAAGACCACGTTGCACTGTGGGATATTATACTTCACACAGTATGCATGTTTTACATTTTTCTCTGTATGCAGAAATTTTTGCCTATGATAAACTATACAAACTTAATATTATAAACTACTCATGTTAAAAGGCTAGTGACTTTTTTTATATTATTAGCAAAACAGTCGTGTTTTATGTATAGTGTGCAGCAGTGCCTGCCCACTTCATCATTGGCCTTGGTTCGTGGAAATATTTTTTTACATTTATTTTTTCCCCATATGAATTTTCAGAAATCTTTGTTTATAAGTGAACCAACCAGCTAGGATGTAAATTATTAAATAAGTTTCAACAATATAAGCTTTCCATCAATCGATGTATTGAGCTAATACTTGTTTATACACAGTTTATAAATTATTGTTAAAAATCAGTTCAGTGGAGAAAATTAAATCAATTTTTATAATTCTATGACTCAACTGTTGTATTCTATATCTGAACCCACATTAACACAGGAGAGAAAAATTGGATCTTAATACTCTCCTTCTCTCATCACATTATTAAGGGTTGAGTAATGTTCATAAGATCATCAGCTAATTAATGCCAACTGATAATTTGTCCTCGTTAATGATCTCCTCTCTTTGTTCTCTGTTCTCCCTGGTCGCCCATCTCAACCTGTTCCAGTCTTTGCCCTGCACCTGCGGTATGTCCCACACCAGGACCATGATGTTGGATGGGACCTACAGCGAGGCTGACACCAACAGCTTGGCTGGCTACACAGAAGCTCCCATGGTTCCAGAGGAAGTGGTGCCAGAGAAACAGGAGCACATGGTGGTTCACCTGTCAGTGAGCAGTGAATCTACCAACACTAAGAAAAAGGGCATCCGCGCCTTACGCATCATGCAGAACACGCATGCCATCGATAAATACTCCCGCATGATCTTCCCGGGAGCCTATATAATTTTCAACCTTATTTACTGGTCGGTGTACTGCTGATCGTTCTCCAGCTACATCCATCTTCTTTTTTTTTTTTTTGGACTTACGGAGGGTTTTATACAACCATCCTTGACTTTTTGATGCACATCAAACATTGGCTCATGTGATACTAAACTGCAGTTACCTTTGTCACTTTTCACACTCAAAAAGACTGGCGAAATGCAAAGTGAAGGTGGGGTAAAAAGCGCATCATATAGGCCTTTTCAGGTATATGACAAATGAACTGTGCAACACTTATCAGACTTTTGTATGGGCTTATGTGTTTTCTCTTCATGTTTGCGTCATTAATGATATGTAATATTTATAATTAAAGTATGCACAGAGCAAAAGTAAGTCTGGTGTTAACTTCTCTTTTAAAGGTGTACTAATTAATTTTTCCACTGTTTTATAGCAAAAATTATTACTTTTAACAAATATGTTACACACGTACTCGGATCCAGTCATATCTTTGGCTTAGAAAGTGCAGGTGTAAAGACATAATGTAGGTTGCCATGTTGAGATCACATTTGACTGACTAGCTTTGTTGTACAATTTTAGCAGTTTAATAATAAGTTAAAATATTTATTTACATTGCATATATTTATACAGTTTAGCAGTTCTCAAGGTGCTCTACAAAATAAACAACACATAGGCTACATAAAACTAATCAAATACAATATATATATATATATATATTAAAGACAACCTAATGTTCCTAGAGTTAACAGACTATGAAAAAGAACAGAAGAAAACAAATTTAACATTCTTAAAATTATTTAGTGCACCTTTAAGTGTATTTGCTTATCTGCACAATGTCCAGATTTTTATTATTTCGTGTAGATAAGGCATTTTGTTTATGCAAAGACAGTCACTCATGTAAATGTATCATAATTACCGGTAACAAGACAGAATCTCCTTTCAGTTTGAGGTTTATTTGGATGTATGCTTATGTGGTGCGTGTATGTGAGTGTATTTGATACCATTATATTTCTCATGCAAAATAAACAATAATGTCTTTACTGTGGCTCCTCTGCGTGCATGTTTATTTTATTAATTATACTTGCATTTTTTATCATTGTACCTGGATTTGAACTTGATAACTTACAGGAAGCTTTTATTTAAATATTGTGAAACTGCCTTGCCTCCAACATTGAACACTGAAGTTGATGGTTAATTTGGGACGATTATTAATTATTTGTATTCATTATTTTATGCTGTGCAATTGTGAATTTAATTAGGCCAATCTGGAAGACTAATTCACTGTTTCCTTGAGACTTTATGTCTTGTTCTATGTAGAATGTGGTCTACAAACCTTTTTTCATTCATAATTCGAAATGGCTCAGAAATGCTAATTTGCTAAATGCTAACAGTTGTTTGGGATTTATAGATTATGTACCTTATTTCTTATGGGTCGATAAAAACAAACAAACAAACAAAAAAAGCTAGGCTATTTATTTGTTATGGTTATTTTACCAACACTAAGATATTCTTTTGAATATAAGTGAGCTTAATAGACAGGCTTGAAACCATAACTTATTAATTAAGCTAATGCTAGGTATTTCATATTTATTTGATTTGTTATTTTTGTGTCCAAGTAAAATGTAAAAACAACATTAGGTGTGTTAAACTCCCTTTAAAAAAAACCCTAATACTCTTTTTGAAACTTTTATGCATGTTTTCTCCCAGTGCTGAGGAGAATAAGTGGTGTTATTTACATATTAATTTATTATTTGTATTATTATCCTTATCTTAAAGGTGTCATTGTTAACCTTGTTACATCTACTTACTAGCATGTAGCTCTGCCCATGCGGTTAATTAATATTACTTACTACTTAAATGTATAATTAAACCATAACAAGGACACTTTAAA
>JAUMHI010000061.1:4713961-4730092 GCA_032359435.1 Enteromius unitaeniatus
GCAATTTAAAAATGTTATGGCTTGGCAAATTATATTTTCGGATAACATGTTCTTCTGGCATTACAAATAAATTAATATGTGTGGAAAAAACACTCTACCTCGCGTTGCGTGATTCATTTGAATGCTCTTCTCCTATTACTTTTGCATCTGAAAGGGAAACTTCTACAAATGCATATTCAATAAGGTGAGGTGCAAAAATAACTGTGTCCATGCCTTTTCAGCGCTAATTCGCCACTGTGTCTTAAGTAAAACATGACATTACTATTTTAGCGCCAAAACATGGTGCAAGCTGTGGGTAAAACTGGCCCTAAATCTATGCAGACAGATAAAATGAATTTATTCTTACCAGAAAAATAAAAATATTTATTCTTTAATAAATGTGAAGTATTGATAGGGCTACCTCTGCTTTGTTGTTTTCAATTAAGAAAATTTTTTTCATTCAACTATTATTCAGTAGTTTCTATATCATTTAGCCATCAAATTGTTCTTGATATACATTTATTCTTTTATGAACCTTTTTTTTTCTGATTTATTATAGAAATGTTTTCTATGTTTTTATATATATATATATAAATATATTCTTAAATTTCCCAGATCATTTTTTTCGGATTATCATGTTATTTTTATACCCAATGAATTTTTTTTTTTATATATATATATATATATATATATATAAATTCTCACATTATTATTGCGTTCTTATATTGCTTATATCCCTGTCTTAAACTTTAAGCACTGTATTCTGTTAATGTCCTCAGGGTTTGATATCAAAGACGAAGGACTTTTCAGATGCCTATGACTCCATACACAAAAAACTAACCTCCATAAAGGAGCGGTTCATCACAACGGATGGACTTCAACCTGACATTCTTGCCAAGAAGGCCCAGGTCGACCAACTCCGGGTGAGCAGCAGAGAAAACAGAAATGTATTTCTGTTTCCGACTTCAAAAAAGTTTTGCTTTTCACGCAGCTTTTCGAGTTTCTTTTTAAACAGCTGTTTTGGTTTTAATCTCTGCATGTGGTATGCTGTAGACGTACGGTGACTTTTGATTAGATCGTCTTTCAGGCACACACTAAAAGAGTCATGTGAATAATTTAAGAAGCTAGGAGTTATGTCACGCTGAGCTCAATGTGTTTGCGCTGATTGATCAGAGTGGCTTGTCCAGGTGGGAGCGGGGGAAGACTCGCTAGTGGCAGACTGAATGTAAAATGAGTGTGCATCTCTCTGCAGGTCATTAGGAAGGACTTGGAAGATTGTGAAGCCCAGATCATAGCTCTTGAGACGCTGGTGTCTTCCAACCCTGCAAACCGGACAAAGTTTGAACGTCTGTATGCAGACTGGAAATTGCTTTATAAGGCAGTTTGGGTAAGATTCGCTCTGCTCAAGATAATTCAAATCTATCTATGGTTGTAAATTTAATTTAAGTTTTAGTTCAGAGTATTCCTCTGATGGTCAGTCTTCAGTGTCACATGATCTTTCAGAAATCATTTTAATACTTTATATGCTACTGTTGTGTTTAAGAGACATTTCTTATTATTAGTATTATTGAAAACAGGTTTTTACTGTTTGATATTTTTGCAGTATTCTTTGATAAATACAATGTTTAAAAGGGCAGCATTTAACGGAAGTGGATTTTGTCATGGAAATGAATGATTCTGTGGGACAATCAGTTTACAAAAGGGTGTCATGCTCCTGTGTCACCCTTGCAAATATTTTAACATGCCTTATTACATGCCCAGTCATTCATGATACAAAACTAAATCTGTAAAATATATATAATAGTGGTGGGCCGTTATCGTTATATATGTTAACATGCTGCTTTAATGCGAGACTCTTATCACGCGATAAAAAGAATATCGCCGTTAACCTATTCACAAAGTTTCACCTTGATATTTTAGTGTGCATGTATACCTAGTTGAATTGCTCTGTAGGAATATTCCGACAGGACTAGTTTTCTAAACTACTGTGCGTGTTGAGATCTTGCATGGAGCCCCAGATCGAGGGAGATTATCAGTGGCCCTCCATTCCATTCCAGTCTTCCATTTTCAAAAAATTGCTCCCATAGTTGATTTCTTCACACCTAGCTGCTCACCTATTTCAGATTCGGTCTTCTCAGTCTGGTGCAGGTCTACAATTTTGTTTCTGGTGTCCTTTGACAGCTCTGTGTTCTTGGTCATAGTGGAGTTTGGAGTGTAACTGTTTAAGGTTGTGGACTGTCCACACCCTGTCTGCAATTTTTTATATCTATATAATTTTTTTTTAAGAACTGTTCCTCATGTTAATTTTTTTTTTTAGCGTTAATTGATAGAAATACGAAATTCTGAATAATGATGGGAGGCTACATATCTTATATCTACATATCTACTAGCCACTTCAAAATGCCCAACTTCACGAGTGATTCTGATTTAACCCTGAAGATCTGTGGAAACCGCTGTGATCACACCCCGGGTTTCCACACCTCCTGCTGTGTGTTGATCATGATGATGATGAAGAAGATGACTATAAAGGCCTTGATCAAACCTCCTCATTTCAGTTTTAATGCACTCTTGTGGCCTGATGAATTTTTTTTTCTGAAAAGATACCAGTATTTTTTTGCATTAAAATCCTTGTCACATCTGTTTTGTGTTCATAATACATGTGTGTATTTATGTATATATGTGATGTTATCCGTACAGATAAAGGTGAAGGAAAGTGAGGAGAACATTGCTGAACATGAGATCTTCAATGACAATATTCTGACTATGGAGAAGTGGTTAATGATAATGAGACAGAAGTTAGAGTCGTTTCGTGGATCAAATGGGGAATGGAGCATCGATAACCGCCAGCATGAGGCTGAGGTACATCTGTGAGCAATTTACAGTTAATGTTACTGTTAAATAAGAAAAGTACATGTACAAGTACATGTTAACAATAAAGAGCTTCTAAAAGCTTTTTGCAATGTTTGAAGGATCCCGTTTATTATTATTATTTCATCTACGTTATTACTATTATTATGGTTTATATTATTTATTTATTATTATATATTATATTATATATATATTATTTGTGTATATTCTCATTAGAAGAATACATTGTTGATTTAATTTGTTCAATAGTTTGAATAGAGAAGGCAAACATTTCAGTAAAAGAATTTAGTTAGAAACATGGTATTCCAAAACATAATTCAAACACTGTTCAAAAACTAAGGGCTTATAATACAAAAAATACAGATGTAATGCTTAATATGCCTTATTGTGTGCAAATGGAAAAGGAGTTTTTAAAATGAAATGTATTTTTTTTTTTTAAATATAAAATGTTTAAATGCTAGGCTGTTCTTAATTGAGGTTAAAGGTTAAATAAAAGGTTAAATAAAAACGTATGTTTGATGAAAGAGTTAACACTGTTAATGGAAAACCCAGAAAAGAATTAGCCAATTACAATTAGAAATCTCAAGAAAAGTAATAGAAATTGGCAAAAAATAAAAAATAATTCCTGAATATGATACAGAACAAACTAAATGATAATTAAATATTTGTTGTGGGTTATTTTCATCATTTTTATTGATTGGCTAATTGATACAGAACCTGTATTTTGTCAGAAAACATGTATACCATAGTACGTTTTACAAGTGACAATTCTAACCCATTTTATAAAGATATTCAACAAGTCATATTGATGTGTATTACTTCTATTGCTACCTAAGTCACTTGCTTAAGTCATATCACAAAAGCAAATAAATGCTTGCCTGTGTAGTATTTTAGATGCAAACTTGTATGACTTTTGTTTTCCTCCAGAGGGCGCTAGGAGAGTTTCCAGAGATGGAGCGTCAGCTTCATAAGATAGAGGCCCAGGGTCAGACTGTGCTGGCCAGAACCTCTGACGAAGGCAAAGTTCACATCCAGCAAGACCTTAAACGCCTCAGAGAGACCTGGGTGTCCCTCCACACGCTTAGTCTTAATCACTACAGGTTAGAAGAAGTAATGCTTGCAGTCATTTTGGGTGTTGTTGGTATTAAATGGCAAGAAACTATGACTCAAGGAGCATAATTATGACATTTTGTCAGGCCTGTTAAACAAACCTCAAAGGACTTACAGCAGACATATTTTACATTCTGTTTGTACTGCACCCAGTTCATCGGCTCATCTTGAATGTAATTATTGTTGATTGCTTTGTGAATCAGTGCTGTGTTTTAAAAAGATCCAGAATGTAACATTTGCTATTAAAGTATTTTAAAGGTGATATGATGTTTCTGTGTAAAATACTGGCCAGTATATTTTACTTTAGCACTACTGAATATGTAATGAAAATGTACATTTTGACAACCTAATTTATTGCTTTTATTACTATTACTTATTAGGCTTCTGAATGAACATGAAGCCTCTGGCCAGCAAGATTCCCTATTACAGAGAACCGAGTTCTCTGACAGATTGGCAGAAGGGCATCACCGGGGAATGGCTTCAAACTTTAAAGTACGACTTTCCAAAGGGGATGAAGGAATGGACCAGCATCAGAGATCCTATCATGGATCAGAATCAACAGGCCTCCCAAAACTGGAGAGGAACATGGGAGCAAATCTGGAGCGAATTCGAATTGTGCGTCCTGAGGGCATCTCACCACCAGGAGGTTCAGAGGCATGGGGAAGAGAGTGGACTTACCAAGACCAGTCCATAGATGATGAGGTAGATGCAGTCATGTCTGGAAGTGACCGTAAGAGCAATAGGAAGCGGACTGGGATGGACGAAGGTAACATGCTTAGCAGTGGTTGTCGGACTGAGGAGTGGATTGAACAACACAATAATGGCTCTGGGATTGAAGACCTGGATATGAAAAGTAGATACAGCTTTTTAAGTGGGACTGACTCTGATGCACAGAAGAGGATGCGGGAGTCACAGATCCCACCTGATGCCATTCAGGTTAGAATGATTAAAGTTATTGTGAAAGTCACAATTAGGGCTGGGTATTATATCAAAATATGCATTTGCAGTGATTTTGCTTACAATAAACTAAATTACACATTAATTATTCTAGTGCTTTTACTTGATGCAGGTTTTGACCATTAAGCTTAATAATATTTTGCCATCTGTTCTTGACTTTTGATTCATAAGCAAAATGGAATTATAAATAAGATCTGTTTGAATTTACATTAAGCCCTTTACAGTAATCACAGGAAAAAATTTAATTTTGAAATATATTAACATGTAATTTTTTTTAAAGGTTTTTAGAGTTTATTTAGCATAAGAAACGTCTTTATAAAATGTAATTTAAAAAAAATCCAAACCCATACTTTTAGTCAGTAGAGGAAATTAAAGTAATAATTTTAATTTAGTAAAAAAAAACTTGTCTTTATTTCAGACTTGATTTTTACTTTATTAGACATGTTGAGTCATACTCTGAGTCTGGTGCTATTTCAGAGCAAATACATAAAAAGTGATGTGCAATATCATCAAAAGACATGAAAAATAGAGAGATTTCTTTTAGCTAGATCACCCAGCCCTAAAGCCCCTATTATGCAAGCAGTACCTAGGCTATAATCATAAACGGACAGAGGGATGTCTCTTTTCATTTCTGCTGCAGATGGGCTCTCAGGGGCCCCAGGATCATGCTGATATGGAGGCTCAGAGGAGGGAGTTTGAAGCGTGGCTTCACAAGGAAAATGACAAACTCACAGGAATTTTGAACAACCAAAGATCCTTGAGCGCTAAAGAACTGAGGATAAGACAGAATACACTCAAGGTTGGTGGTGTTTGTTAAAATTTTTTGCTTTCTTTTTTTTATCTCTTTTTGATTAAAGTTTCATGCAGAGTCCAAAATATAAAAAATATGAGTAAAAAACAATCTTTGATAGCTTTGATATCTTATTCAACAAAGCGCAGTGTGATATTTGACTTTGGTCACACAGAACATGCTGGATAATTTTCAGTATGTGAAGCTACATGTTTGTGGGAAACAGATGTGTGCTGTGAGTATGTTTACATCAGTGCAATTGTAGTTGCAGTTCTGGGAAGCTTTGAAAGGCTTGTGCCCAGGTTTTACCCCAGGCTTGCAAAAATTCTGACTTCACAACTACCTGAAAACTGTCAAATCTGATGACAGCAACTGTGTCACATTGACGCTTTTTTTGTTCACAGGCATAGCTTCTCAGCTCTGATTTATTAAAGCTCTTGAACGGCAGTTCATAGGTGGTCTACCTGTTCGATATGAAACTACTTCAGTCTTTCGTGTACTGTGCTCTGTGGGGAGAAAAAGCCACGTTGAGTTCGTCTTCCGTTATTTAAATCTCCCCCCTACAGCTGACAAAGTGCCCAGATGCTTCAATAATAAAACCTGACTTTATCAAAAACTGCTTTCCTCTCCATTAAAAACTGCAAATGCATTTTACTTCTTATAGAAATAATTTATAGATTTTCAGTATAATGTGGAAATAAGGTGTTAAAAAATCGATTGGGTATTATTTCTAAGTAGACTTTTTTTTAATCAGCCATCTTTTTTTCTATGAAGAAATGAAATTTATTTGTAACGACGTGAATCAGATTGGTTGTTAGTCAACAGAAAAGATGAAAATATGAAGCAGCACAACTGTTTTCAACATTGATTAGAATAAGAAATGTAATTTAATTGATGATTTTTGAAGACTGGAGTAGTGGCTGCTAAAAATTCAGCTTTGTTTTTTTGTTTTTGTTTGTATTTCTTCCTCTCATGGCACTTATTTTAAATAGCTTTTTCACAATTCTGCGAACCTAAACGTTTGAACTGTACTGTGCTTGAAAACATCAGAAAACTGCAAAAGCTTGAGTGATCATATTGTGAACATCACATTTGTAAGACAGGATTGGTCTAAAGTTGTTTTGTTTTTGTATGTTATTTTGTTAATAGAGTTTACATGCCAATGTCGCTTGGGGTCAGAATCAGTTCCAGAAGTTGATAGTCGGTCGGCAGAGTAAGTCAGCAGAGGAGGACGTGGAACTAGAAGAGCTGCGTTATCGCTGGATGTTATACAAGTCCAAACTTAAAGAGGCTGGTGACCTCAAAGGTCTGCTGAAAAACAAGGTAAAAAGAGGACATCTGTGATCATTATTTTTATTTTATATTTATTTTTTAAATACTATCATTCACCTTTTATTATCTTTTAATTTATTGCTATTTGTTAAACTTATCTATTTTTCATTAAAATAATTTTACCTTGCTTTTTTTTGCATGAGGAATACCAGGAAAGCCATACTTAATCAGATTTTGATGCAGTATCATGTGTCCACCAGAAGAGGGTAGCAGCTTGTAGCCAGATGAAACTAACTAATTTTTGGGTTCGTTTCAGGGTGTCAATGGACAAGAACAGGAGCATGTTCGATCTGGAAAGGTAGGTTTTATTCTTTGAAAGAAGGCCTTGATGCTGTGAGTGAGCTTGTGTTTAAAGCGGCTTTCAAAATCTCTCTGATCTGACAGTGGAGAATGTTTGAAGCCTTTTTGAAAAGAAAGTATTCCCTTTTCAGGGCTAGAACAAAATTGAAAGCAGTGTTTATTTATTGATACACAACTAAGGCCATGCAGTTCTGAGATGCAGCAGAGGCATGAGATCGGTAATTGTAGAAGAAGGTGCTCATTTAGCAGTTGGAATTAAATGCATACTACTTTTTTCATTAAATATTGTTTCACTCTGGTTTCTGAATACCGTTTCATGTTGACTTTAAGAGTTTGTAAGCACTCTGAAGTGAACTGAGACGCTGTTCTGCTGAAAATACAACCCTTTCTTTCTGCTGGATTAGTCGGAGGCTCATAAATAGCGTTTTGAAAGCCTTAACCAAAGCAAGTCTTAGCCCCCCAAAAACAAATGCTATTTTTTGGTTCCGTGGGCCACTTAAAAACATCAAGACACTTGCTCCACTGCGTCTCTCTAAGGAGCGTGTTAATCTTTCTCAATTTTCTCAGTGTTCACACCTTTTTTAACACCTCTCTTCTCACTCCTTCACTCTCTGGCCATCTGTTCATGAACGGTCACGTCTGCTTGAGAAGCGACGCAGGTGCCATGCCGACTGCATATGAAAGGCTGTTCTAAGATTGCCTGTGTTATTTACATAAGCAGATATCAGTGGATGGAGATAGAAATGTTGCTTTGCACATGCAGCATTACCATCCAGTTATCAAGGTTAACTAGGTGAGCTAGTTCTGCAAAATCTGCACAGTTAGGATTTTTTTGTTAAATAGCTCCATGTGTGTTTGTGTATGTCATTTATCCTTTAATTGTCTGTTCCAGACCATATTATTGTTTTAGCTCTATTCTGCCATTGCAAACCTGTTTAGAGGTGCTCATTAATGCACCATAAGTCAAACCTGAGCCACAACGTCTGTCTCACTTGTGGAAACCATCATCTTCTGCTGTCTCAGTGACCCTGTCATTACTATAAAGTATAAATATATACACTCCGCTGACTCTTCGGTTGTCTCTGGCACTGACCAAATAATACAAAGTCAACGAATTGTGAAGATGGCACTTTAGTTGTCAGTGAAATTATCTTTTTGTAACAATGATTACAGGCTGTCCACAGAGAATCTATAATTATTTTTGGTGATCAAGTAAATTGTCCTGAACGATATGATTGGATTATGTGTATCCATAAGAGCAGCCTATCGTTCTGTACATTACACCAGGCCTGAGCACCGCTGTAATTACTTTTCAGTGTAATTATACTGTCTTGACAAAAGAAAAGTGTGGAAGGAGATTTCGGCTTTTTATCCACCCACATTTCCTCCTCCTCACTTTCTCGTACTTCTGCACTCTCTTTCAAACACCCAGAGAGAAAGATTTCCCATGTTCCTCAGCTTTGCCGCAGTTAAATAGAAAGGGTTGTATTAGGTTCAGATATCTCAGAGTTGTTGAGCAGCTGTGGGTGGACATTCACTCCCACAGTTCTACAGGAGCTTGAAAAACGTCCTTATTTTTTCAGGTATGCATGCGTCTGTGTGAATCAGTTTTTCGGCATCCAGTGAGTCATGAAAAAATGACTCCATCATAGTGAAGGGTTTTTTTTGTATTTATCAGATGTATAATGCTAATGAATGAGAGATGGGTGCTGTGTTTGTGCATCAAGTCATGAGTCTGTATTTTTATCAAAGAGTTTGTTCTATTGTTTTGGTAATTTTAAATTGCCAAAACAATAGAACAAACTCTATTTTGAATTCACAGAAGCACCTTTTCAATTCAGTTCAATTCAAATTTATTTGTATAGCGCTTTTCATGATACATATCATTGCAAAGCAGCATTACACCAAGGTAATGTTTTACAGTATATTTAGTAGTAGCTTGTACAGATACACATGGTGTAGACGTGAGGTAAAGATCAATTAATGACATTGTTGAACAGACAAGGAAAATTATAAATTAGTAGCAGAGTTCTATGCCTTCACACTGAATTTAAGGTTATATTTTTACACATTATTTTTTATTATAAATCTAGTGAGTTACCTTCCTTGGCAACATTTTTAAGGTGTATAACAAATACCAAGACAGTTCTGTCGTATTACAATGAATTGAATTAATGACAATTCCTTTAAATAAATCCTGCCTTCTAATTAAAAGAGTCATGTTTTGATTAGGCCAACATGAAATTTATGCATTTTAGTGCTATTTGAGGATAAGGACAATATTACTGGGGCAGTTCATATCAGGTTGTATTGCTGATTTGAAATGTTATTTAAAATAAATGTAAGTTTGGCCAGAAAAGATTTCGTTAGATTTCCCTATTCAAGTAGATGCATGCCCAAAATAGCTGCTTGGGGGCATTGCAAATATGTCCAAGTGACCTGACTTTCATGAAAAAACATTGACAGCAGAGACAGAGCAAAGACTTTTTTAAATAACACTTTAAAAATCCTTCTGGACACTCTAGGTTTTTATCCAAGAAAGGAAAATGTTTTTTCAAAAGATCATTTTTCTTTTTTCATATCTGAAAAGCATGTGTCTTCCATGTAATAAAACTTTTTTATAATGAAACCATTCTTTTTTTGTAATTTTTGTGCTATTGAAGCAGGTATTCATATAATTTTTTGTCAGTTGAACCACTTAAGTTAATACTTCAATAACTAACTATCAAATTTGCGTGTTCACAGTTCTCAGATGCCTGTTAATGTTCACATCGCATTCAATTAAATGTATTATATGTGACCCGGACCACAAAACCAGTCTTAAAGGAATTATTCACCCAAAAATGATGTCATTTACTCCCTCTCAAGTAGTTTAAACCTGTATAAGAGCTTTGACGCTATCTGTAATTGTTAAAAGCGCTATACAAATAAAGGTGACTTGGATGTATAAATGTCTGTTCTGCTGAACACAAAGGTAGATATTTTGGAAAAGAGTTTGTAACCAGGCTGTTTTGGGTCACCACCGACTCCCATAGTATTTCTTTTCTTCTATGGAAGTCAGTGGTGACCCAAAACAACCTGGTTACAAACTCTTTTCCAAAATATCTTCCTTTGTGTTCGACAAAACAAAGAAATTCATACAGGTTTGGAACTACTTGAGGCTTAGTAAATGATGACAGAATTTTCATTTTTGGGTGAATTATTCCTTTATTCCTTTAAGTCGCTGAGGTATATTTGTAGCAATAGCCAAAAATACATTGTATTGGTCGAAATAAAAAATTTTCATTTTTGCAAAATCATTAGGACATTAAGTGTAGATCATGTTCCATGAAGGCATTTTGTAAATGTGCTACCATAAATGCATTGCTAAGAACTTTTGTACAACTTTAAAGGTGATTTTAGCATTATATATTTATTTATTTAGCACCCAGTGATTCCAGATTTTCAAATGGTTGTGTCTCAGCAAACCATACATCATTGGAAAGCGTATTTATTATTTAGAAAAATAAAACGTATCACTGGTTTTAAGGTCCAGGGTCATATATATATATATATATATATATATATGTATATATGTATGTGTGTGTGTGTGTGTGTGTGTGTAAGCTGTTTATCAATTGTTTCAAATCCTTTTTTTATAGTTTGCTTGTTGCATTAAGGGTAATGCACACTGACAGTTATAATCAATGATCAGAGTAATTTAATTTCAGTTGGATTTAGCAGTTTGCTGAAGCAGAGTTGAGCGGTGACTGCAGTGAAACTAGCATGATTTAAACAGCTGGACACTATTAGTTGAGTAGGAACACCTACAGTGTTAGTGTACAGCAGCACAGATATTTGGCGACCTCCAGAGTGAACGCTCCTGTACAAGCTCAGGGTTTTGTAATTGAGCTATTCAACATGTGACAGCATCTGTGGTTGTGTGTTTTGCAGGCAAACAGCAGTCTCAGCTTCCTGTACCGCGTGTGTCGCGTGGCTCTTCCTCTCCAGCTCCTGTTGTTGGCCCTGCTGCTGCTGGCCTTCCTGCTGCCCATGATGGACGAGGGCACCAGCTGTTCACTGTCTAACAACTTCGCCCGCTCCTTCAATATCATGCTCCGCTATGACGGACCTCCACCCACTTAAGCATCGACAGTTGAAAACGTATATTTTTTATCATTGTTCTGTTAATGTTTTAAGCCGTTATATTCTTGGTTCTCAGATGGTCTCGCTCCACCAAACACCCACCGGTGGACCCAGCAGATCAGAAAGCTCTGTTTGTTTGTGTGTGTGAGAGAGAGAAAGTGTGTGTGGGTGGATGGCATAGACGCTCACAACCTGCTCGACATGATTCAAGCTGTTCATTTCTCTACAGGCATTTGGAGAAACCAGTGCAGCTTTTACAAAGAGCAAAACTCCCTTAAAGACATCTACTCAGGATCCATCGCAAATCCCTCGTTTTTTATGTTTGTAACTAGTTTACTAAAGCTAGTTCACCCCCAAAAAGATGCTCTGCCATCATTTACTCACCCTCATGTTGTTCTAAATATGTTTGATTCATTTTCTTATGTGTAACAAATGCGTGTGTGTATATATACATACATACTTATACAGTAGTTATATTTAAACAGAATTGTGCATGTTTTTATTCATAGCATTTATTTAAAATCTTTTGTTTGATGTTTTACTCAGGCCACTCAAAAACTAAACTGTGTTTAATAATAGGATATAACTTATCACTGTGTTGCGGTATTGAATCTTTTTCAAGATTTATCATCTAAAAGTTTCAAAGCTAATCCCAGTTTGAAATGTTTGGTAAATTTTAGAAGAGCAAACTGTCTATATCAACACAGACATTCCTATATCACTCCATAGCAAAGGTGCTCTGCACATGAGGTTTTCTTTCAACGGTTTTTGGAAGTAGTGATTGCAGAATCACATTTTTGAGCTTTAAGAGTTTTGGTTTGCCTCTGATTGTTGTTATAGGTTATTGTAAGTGTGTTTTGCAGGCATAGATTGAGGAATAAAAATAGCCCTGTTTGGGGAAAATGTCCTTTTTTGAACAGAATGTTGGAACTCTGTGACTTTCTTCGTTTTTTTTTTCTTTTCTCTCCTTTTTTTGCAAGCAGTGTCTCAGCTGGGATTTCTATCCATTAGAGGTTGAGTTTAGTTACTCTGTCAGGACTGCTTCTTTAAGGTCGTGGTTTGATGGAAGGAATGCCTTGATTTTTTTTTTTGGTCCAAAACAAAGGCTTCTCTCACAAATAATCTATTTCAGAGATGGCAAAAGTCAAAATTCCTTTTTGAACACATCCTTGAGCTTTATGTTTGCAGTGTTAGGCATGTTATTTAGAGGCTAATTGCATGGCTTTGCAGCTTTAGTATTACACATGCGCACATGCACTGAACTGCTTTTATCCTGTAGCAAAATGCCCATATTCCGACCTCTCTACATATCTCTCCTATGTTAAAACTGTAATTTACAGTAATACGTGATGCACTATCTAATGTTAAATGCATTAATAATAGTGCATGGTCAGAAAGAGACTTATCAGAAAATATGCTGCATTTTCTAAAAGAAACTGTAACAATGAAGCTTGGCATATGAACTTGTTGCACTGCTCTATTGTATTTAAAAGAATAGTCACCCAGGAAATTTGCCTTAAACGTATTCATCCATTTCTTCATCAGAACAGATTTGGAGAAATTTAGCGTTACATGACTTGCTCACCAATGGTTTCTCTGCAGTGAATGGGTGCCGTCAGAATGAGAGTCCAAACAGCTGATAAAAACATCACAATAATCCAATTCCAAGTAATACACATGACTTCAGTCCACCAAGTAGTATCCGTGGAGCAAAAAACTGTTTATAATAAACAAATCCATTTTTAAATCCAACTTTTACTCATTGCTTTAGGCAATATCATAATGTTGTTTGTCTTCTATCCATAATGTTGTTTTTTCCTGAAGTACAAAACTAAAAGCATCTAAATCAGGAGAACAATATGCAAGCATTGTTTATGAGCAAAAACAGATATGATATGCATCACATGACATCGATTACTTTTGGATTGCTGTGTTTTTATCAGCTGTTTGGTATCTCATTCGGACGGCACCCGTTCACTGCAGAGGATCTATTGGTGAGCAAATTTCTATTTTTAACAATTTTAATCTCTATTTATGTCACTGCAATCCCTTTAATGATCTATTCTTGTTTCATTAGTAATATTGTATGTTCTATTAGGCTGCAAATGCTAGACTGTATAAAATTTTCTTAAACGGTTTTGTGTTACAAGAGCACCGTATAATGTATGCTAATATAGCTGTTTTACAGCACTGCGTAAGAGAGTTTTCTCATTGAAGATATTTCATTTGGGAGAAAATACAGGAAAATATTTTCAAAGACGGCTAACACAATCAAATGAAAGCATGTAGGAAATAGCGACTTCAAATGCATGAAGGGTTGGAAGACAATGTATTAAAAAAGTCATTTATTTTATTACCATGTTTTGGATGAAACTCTTAGGATGTATGTTTAAACTGATTAATATGTACGGTATGAAGCATATAACCAATATTTTTGTACTGTACTCAAGGCAATAAATATGCAGTGCATTTTCGCTGCTGTTTGTGTTTCTTTTGTTGCTATGGACTTGAGATTGAGTAGATAAATGTGTGACTCAATATCAAGATTCCAGTTCTGAAAGACCGCGATCTTTTAGCAAGAAATGTATGTGTTGATCTGCACTCAGCTTTAAACCAAAGCTGAACTGGTCTGACAAGATGTGTGCAATGATAATGTAACACAAAACCAGTGTGCAGGTGAGAATAAACATCATGCAATAGAGCCCAGCTAGGCCTTCTGTATCAACAGGGGCCATTAAAACCGTGGTCAAGAGAGCCGCCATCTATGAACGCCTGGTCAAGCCAGCCGCCACCTGAATTCAGCTTTACGGATACACGAAGCGGTCAAAACGCTGCCGAGGACATGTCTTTCAGCAGTTATGAATTAAATGTGCCCAAAAACGGGAGAAAAAAAATATATTAACGAGCATATTAATATTGGGCATACTTATATTACATTATAAAATACATTATGAGACTGATTATTTCCAACTTTTTTTTTTACATACATTATTCCAGTTCCAGTAAACATGAAAATTGCAATAAATAATTTTTCAGAACTACCTTGTATCTATCAGTATCCACATCCTTTGGGCTTTACTGGCGTGTTTTACAAGAAATTAATGGGAAAGTCTGTCACGATGACTTACAGTACTGACCATTTCTTGACACACAGCCATTCAAATTCCTTCACAGTTGATATGAACATTTCTATTTATTCTTCATCGGGGAGCACTAGACTCTGTCTGTTTCAAGTTTTGCAATATTTTACTGTAGAATTTGGGAGAAAATGAAAGGCAAATTCTGTCACGATGCATTATACCATTGACCATTTTTATACAGCCATTATTCAAATTCCTTCACAGTTGACATGTGGTGAACATTTGTCGAATAATGTCATTTACGGTACATCAATGCAGCAGAAAGCAGTGTGTATTTGGTGGATCCTTTAAATAACCCTGCAAAGAAGGAAGAATCAGAAGCTGCTGTCGAAAAATTCCGGTTCTAGATATTTTTTTATTCAATCTAATCAAATATTTTTTGAAGTCTAAATTGAACAAACGTGCTGTAGTCTATGCTCTGTCTGCCACTGGTCGCTTGGCCCTTATCCTACACTGAAAAAACTAAAGGTGCATCAAATATCCTTCTGAATACTCGAGGAACTTCAAAATGTATTTTATGTGCCTCAAAGCTCTTTTTCTCATAATAGGGTTCCTGCAGAACCATTTTAGTCTTTGCAGTTCTTGCAGGAACTTATGGAATCCTTGAAGCACTTTGTTTCTGGCTCAGAGGTTCGGGAGTCACCCTTGCATTACACTGAGACCTTAAAGGTGCTGTGGAAGTTCCTGGAGGAACGCAAATTTTAAAAATGCGTTAATGTAAGATCTGTTCAAATCAAAGTGGTTCCTGGAAGATCTGACTTGTAAAAGCCAGCATCTGTAGGAACCCAGAGGTTCATGGGCATGATTAGAAAAGGTCTTAAAAAAAATCGAATTAGTATGTATAGAAAATGTGACCCTGGACCACAAATCCAGTCTTAATTCGCTGGGGTTTATTTGTAGCAATATCCAAAAATACATTGCATGGGTCAAAATTATAAAAAATTTTTATGCCAAAAATCATTAGGAAATTAAGTAAAGATCATGTTCCATGAAGATTTTTTGTAAAATTCCTACTGTAAACATATCAAAATGTCATTTTTAGTAAAATGCATTGATAAGATATTCATTTGGACAACTTTAAAGGTGATTTGCTCAGAATTTAGATTTTTTTGCACCCTCCAGATTTTCAAATAGATGTATCTCGGCCAAATATTGTCCTATCCTACCAAACTATGTATCAATAGAAAGCTTATTCATTGAGCTTTCATATGATGTATACATCTCAGTTTTGTACAATTTGACCTTATGACTGGTTTTGTGGTCCAGGGTCACAAATGTTTTTTTTATTACAGACCCACACTTTAGTACAGTAGGTAACCGCTAATTTAATAGCCACGATGCTAACGTTAACTATTTAACGTTAGTAGCTAATATCTGAAGTTAGTGGGACGAAATGGAGACTAACTAAAGCCCTATTCGGACGGGACTAGTTTTCCAAACAACGTTTGAGTTAGAATTAATTTCATGTCATTTCATATACGCATTATCTCCGTGTTTATTACGGAGGGTTTTACATGTGGGCGTTGCACA
>JAUMHI010000061.1:4730192-4772492 GCA_032359435.1 Enteromius unitaeniatus
GAATTAATTTCATGTCATTTCATATACGCATTATCTCCGTGTTTATTACGGAGGGTTTTACATGTGGGCGTTGCACAAAACCACATGTCCAGGATGCGTGGACAATCCTAACTTGTTAAGTGTTTAAATATTTTTTTACAAGTTATAATAATAGTAAAAAAAGTAATAAACAAATGTAAAAAAAACAAAAAAAACATATGGTTCTATATAGAACGTCTTATAAACCCACTGGAATAAATATGATTTAATGTATTATATAATTTACATGTTATGTAATTGACTGGAGAAATGAAAGTACTCTGAAACGGACAGTAACGTTAGCCAGTCTTAACAATTTACGTGGTTTGGCTATTCTTGATTTCATTTTTGTATTTCTTCGCAGGGTAGCAAACATATCTGCATCCATTATTGGTGCCCAAACTTGAGAAGCGGCGCTCTATAGTACGGTAGTTCACGTTGACCAAAACACAAAAGAAACCGCAGTTTGCTGAAAAACAGTAGTTAATTTGCTCTGGAAATGTCATGTGAGAGAAAGACGGACATGGCAGATTCAGACGGGATTAAAATCACAAAGTACGTCTGTGCAACTGAAATTTCTCTAACGACCCCCTGTAAAACTAGTCCTGTCCAAATAGGGCTTTACTTTTGTTTTTATTCAGCACTTAATGAAGATGTGTGTTGGAAGAAGACCTCTGGAACTGCTGATGTCTGTTGCTGGCCCCATCTTTTGAAGGTGTGTAAATAAGTGAACAATTGTGGAGAAACATCAGAAACCCCTCTAAATGTTCAATTACTTCTCCTGAGAAAGCCAAGCCTTGCCCTAACCAATCATTACATGATGATCCTGCTGTGCTGGACTGTAAGTTAGCATGGATTCGCTACAGGAGGACTTTATTCACCCCCCCCCCGGAGCCATGAGAGGGACTCATTCATTATCTATTCAATCTCAAGTCCACCTGAAGTATTCATTATTATGAATACTTCATAATAGTTATCAGTTTACGTTTTAGGACCAGGCAAGCTATAGTTAAGGAAATAAGCATCTGGGTGTTGATTTGCATAGATTTGTCATTCCTTGGTTGCCGTAGCAACAATGCGTGTGGTACTCTGTCACTTCCGATTCATTTTTTATTTCATTTAGGTCAGCAGCTAAAGGAAAACTAGATGTAATTGAAGTATCCTTCACAGCACCGTCAGAACAGCTATTTGGATGACCGCACAGATATGTTTTGGTGAAACATTGGTGATAGCTGAGTGCGTTTATTGACATTTCGCTGTGTAGACAGGTGCTTGTTTGTCTTTGAGGTGTGTATGTGACCTCTTGCCTATTTGGCATTAAGATATGATGGTATATGGATTTGATGGTAAAGCACACTTGCATGGCCTAATTTATTGACATGCGAGTGGGAAAGAGTTGGATGTGTCTCACCCACATGCACAGCAGCAGATTTCACACTGCCGTTTCCGTTCTGCTTGGCAGTGGGCAGATATTTCTCTGGTGTGGAAATGGTGCGTGTCATTTCAATTTGATCCAAATCATGTTTGTTTGCTGATGCCTAGAAATTCTGGAGGAGGGATCCAGATCGAGGCATGATGTACATTAGCCATTCATGTGAAAGTAAAAGGCTCTGAATAATACAGTGATCGTTTACCCAGATTCATTTCATTGCAGGGTCACTGTGATTGTGCAGCTCTTCACCCTTTAAACTCGCAAACACTGACACATTAACCAAAAACCAATAAAAAATATCCTCTATCTGCAAAACAAGAGGTGACTTAAAGGTTTGAAGGTATTTAAAGTAATTGCATTCCACCAGTGTTATTACTGTTAACCAAAACCAGTTTTGTTTTAATAGAATTTTAATGCTTTATATATATATATATATATATATATATATATATATATATATGTATGTATGTATGTATATATATATATATATATATATATATATACACACACACTTTTTTTTATATTTTTGTTTCATTTCAGTTTTAGGGTTTTAGAAGGATTTGATTATTTAAATGTCTATATAGTTTAGATATAAATTTGTCAGAATTTCCTTGCAAAAACGGATAATTTTTTTTAATATGAATCAAACTGCAGTTGGGTTGTTTTCATTAAATTTGTTTAAATTAAACTAAAATAAAATTATATAGAAATATTTTAAATAACAAAGAAAAATGAAAACTGAAAAATATAGGCAAAATATTAGTAAATATTTTGTACTCTGTATGATTGTGTATGTGACAAATAAAATTTGAATTTTTGAATTTAAATATTATGATAATTATATAACTAATACAAAAATAACACGTGCTTTACACAAATGAGATTGACCCAATAAGTTTTTACTTTGTTCAGTCTGCTTTAATCAGTAATTCTTACTCTGGACCCACACATATTGACCGTGTTCATTGAATAAAAAAGATGAACTGCATGAACAGAGATCCACACTTTATGATAATAACATTATCTTGGCAAAAGACATTTCTGAGATGAAGCTGTAGTCACACTAGCCGGATGTGCTCTAGCATGTGGTGTAATCACATTTAGCCACTTATCTTTTGACTTGTGTACAAGTTACACATTTGTTGGCTTAAGTAGGATATGGAAAGCACACTAAGAGCTCCTGGTCACATGATAAACTGCTGCTGTTAATGTACAGGACATGACTCGTATTGCTAAAGACTACAGTTTTCTTGTTGGCTTAATAATGTGCCAAAGTTTGGACAGTTTTTAACCTTGTGTTACATATTAAGGCAAGTTTGTATCTATAAAAGTCAAGAAGCTACATCACTTGCGCAGACTGGATGGCTTTTTGTAGCTCTGTCATTGTTAATTAATCAGCAAGCATAACAAATGGCTTAATGTCATTGTGCACCTGGTCTGCTGAAACTGCAGCTGAAGAAATCCATTTTATTACTCAAGCTGGCCAGGAGCACTGCAGTAAATATTTAATTTTGTGGCATGTTGCCATGGCAGCCAAGGTTCCCATGTCAGAGGTGCTTTCCACTGGGAAAGTCTTGTAAATGCAAATTGACAAGCTTTGAAAAAAAAAAAAAAGCTTAATTTAAAGACCTGCCAACTAAAATGTCTATCGAGTTTGGTTTCTATACCATTTTTAATTGTTTTAAAAAGGCTGTATTTATTTCATCAGTATTATCACAATTTGAAATAATTATTTTTTAAGTTAATATATTTTAAAAAGAAATAAACTCCTGTGATACAAAGCTGAATTTTTTCAGCAGCAATTACTCCAGTCTTTAATGTCACACATCCTTTAGAAATCATTCTAATATGCTGATTTTATGCTCCAGAAACATTTATTATTATTATCAGTGTTACAAACAGGTTAATATTTTTTATAAAACATTTTCAGAATTATTTGGTAAATAAAAAGTAATAGAAATCTTGCGTTTTTGCTCAAATAAAATTAGCCTTTTAAGAAATCTTAACAAAATCGTATAACATATTTTGTAGTAAGTATTTTAAAGAATATGTAAATAATATGCATGCTATCATAAGACTTTCATCATTAAAGTTAACATTATGTATATCTATATTGAATCCTTCTGCTCCTGTGGGTCATTTGAAGCCATAAACATGTTAACTTTGCATTATATGCAGGAAGATTTCAGAAAGACTGTAACTACGATGGAACTAGAGTATCTACAAAGTATTGTTTGCACAGTGCAACCACCACCCAAAAGAATTACACCTGTAGTATAATACAAGAGGATCATCCACCCAGAACAGTTATTAAAAACAATAAACTGGTGCCATAAACAAATAGTAAAATTATTTACTACATATATTTTTGTGCTCAAGATCTTAAGGGCTGTAATAAAAATATAACCTTAATGAATCTGTTTTAAAACTCTCCAAAATACCTTCCAGTGTAAGAAAAAGAGACTAAATATTTTTATATAAATTTTCATTGCTTGTAGGTTAGCATAAACTATTATAACAGTAGCAAAATTGAATAGTATGTTTACTATAGTAGTTAGAAACACCCAAGTATGCATTATTTAGATATTATTTACCAAGGGAAGAGCATGCAATAACATCCTATCATAAGCTGTTTATTGCAGCTACTGTAGTTGAATATGGCAGCAATTATGTCATGAGAATCTGTATTCTTCAGAGCAGCACAGGATTGGTTCATCTGCGGTGCATGCAAATAGCTTTGCTGACTGACCTGATATATAGAATGACCCTTTTAATAAATACCTGCTAAACCCAGAGCTTAATGACCCCTTTGTAGTGGTCAGCTATTTGAAGACTACTAAGGTAAGGTTGAAGGCCGTGCCCTTTTATGGTGAACCACAAAACCTGGTTAAATGTTCTGACTGACCTTCAGTTTAGGACCAAACGTAAGAGAGAGTGATGAGATATCAAGGGATTATCTGTACTAAGATGATGTACTACCATCAGAATGTCATGATGAATGGATCAAGTATTGCGTTTCAGTCGTGTTCATATGCCCACCGCTCTTCAACTGTGACATCACTGTAGCCTCCTCCTTCGTGTTTCTCAGAGGACAGATGGTCGGCACCAGTGTGTTGGCAGCATTAGCAGGGCACTTGTTCTGTAAAGCAGAAAAAATAAATCCAATCAGTGCTACTGCAGCAACTAGTGGCATCGCATCAGAGCCTCTGGTCAGTGCACGAGATACACAAAACAGCTGTGGCCCACATCAAAATCAGGTGAGTGTCAAGTCCAAATTAAACATAGATTCTGATGGTGTCGATATGAATCAAAATCCAAAGCTCACTGACACCCTTGAGGTTTTGAAATGATTGTTTCCAATATCAATAATGCAAATTCTTGCAGTGGAAATGCAAAGGCTCAAACAAGACACTTTCGTGGTAGCTCATAAGTAGTTTATGTTTTATCGGTGGCTTATTCGCATAGATTTATTTGTGTGTTTACGTGCAATTTTGCATATGCTACACAGACAGCTAGCTCCAGGACCTTTGTGCTTAGTCTTTTTATTTGTAAAAAAAATCATACCTTTTCAAATAAATCAACACCTTTATAAAATAGCTACTTTTCTTTATAGACACACACACATACTATATATACAGTACCTTTTCTTACAAATACGATATTACCTTTTCTTATCGTACAAATTCATACAATAATCAATACCTTATAAAATAGTTACTTTTTCCTCATGAAATAAGATTGGTTGACACATTTTATAGAAGTAGCTACATCAATGTGTGTCTGGTCTACTTGTTAGTATGAAAGCCTGTTTCTGCGACTGAAAAAGAAAAAAAACCAGTCTTATGACCAATTCATATGTATTTTATGAGGTGGCTAATCTGTACAAATTCATATGATCTCTCTCTTAGCTTACAATTTTATATGTTTGTCTAAATCCCAGTGACGGGTAGGTCTAGGGGCGGAGTTAGGTATAAGTCATTAATACGATTTGGCAACTCATAAAATACGTACGATTTAGATATTGTATGAATTTGTACAACTGAGGTTGTATGAACTTATTAATTAGCCACCTTATGAAATATGTACATATTGCAGTTAGATCGTGTTCTTAACTCATCAATGGAATTGAGTTGAACTTTGTTTCTCAGAAATGCGAGTTTATATCTTGCAGTTCTGAGTGTTTTTTTTTTTTTTTGCAATTGCAAGTTTACATCACACAATTCTGAAACAAATGTGAAATGTATAAAGTGTTCTATCACTATACTGAAAAAAGTCAGGATTGCAAGATAAAAAGTTTAAATTCACAGTTAATTTCTTGAGTTGCTCTGATTGTAAAAATAGTGCGAAAGAGTTACACGAGTTACATTTTTGCTATTTACCCAAGCAAGTTGTTAAGATATTGTATTACATTCAAGATTGCCTATAAAAATAGACAAGTTAACCTAAAATACAAAACAACTAAAAACGAAAGAAAATATAGATACAAATATCTTCTGGAGCATTGTGTTATGATTTGCACTCCTCCAAGTCAGGTTTGCGTATAGTTTATTCCGGTCACATATATGTACTTTACATAAATACACAAGTGAAATCAAACCTATATTTTAAAAAATCCACCCACAGTGTTATTGTAATTCAAAGGATTGTTTTATGAACTCAGATGCTGTTGGTTTTATGACCTGATAAGCATCATAAGTAAGTTCCAGTGGTGCATTAAAGTTGATGCCTCTCTTCAGTTCATAGCCCCTATTTCAATATCTCATGGTTTTCCGTTAGATTGACTCTCTGCCACAACAGCACCATACCTAGCATGAAGCCCTCGGGCTGCTGTAACTGAACCTGAGTCTCAACATGGCTTGTGTTGAATTGCACAGCATTCTTGTGTGATTATTACATGGTATGAGTTTTAGCAGATAAGGAAATGTCTTTGAAACACAAACAAGGGATATTATCACAAGGTCCTAAGGAATTCAAACGATACCATTTGCTCATTTAATGACTATGCTGCATTGCATGTCTTTGAAAAACTGCTACTATTCGACTACAGACATGCAATGTAGACAAATAGATCAGTAATACACATCAGTAAAGAACGGACAGTCTCAGATAGCGTTGTACAGTCTAATAAATGCCCATTATTGAGCATTGCATTATAAGAGTAAACAAGGACAGAGATCTATGGATGAAATATTTTGTTCCAGCTTCTGTTTGTGGGCGGTTTTTACTTCTCATCTTCTTCCCTGTTACACAACAGCCGCCTCTGCCTGGAACAGAGGGTGGGTGAATGCTGCTGCCCATCGATCTTTGTGAATATTCTGCATAACTGACCCTCACAGACATGTCTCATCATAATCACTGCAATGCAAAAACAACAGCACTGTTACACCTCTCTCTCTCTCTCTCTCTCTCATGTTAGCAGCACTCCATTGCTCTCCAGAAAATCTCTGTTAATATATTATAATGGCTTGCTTTGGGACCAACATCAGGATGTTGTAGTCAACTGACTAGATACCTTATTACAACAATAAATTTTCCGAAGGAAGCCGTCAAGTGCTTTCTTAGGTTAACACTACAAGGTTACAAATGATTTCTTATACAGACAAAAACACCAAAAATCACTATTGGGCTTTGTTAAATAATAAAATAATCGTAAAATAATCGCCTATTATTAGACTAAAGAAGCATTTATTGCGATGTAGGCCTACCAGGTTGTTATATTTATGTCTAATTATAGATATGAAGTCTTTTTTGTAAACTACACCGTGACAAGCAAAACAAATATAGCCCCATGTTTTCCATTAAAGGTGACAAAGGCCATTGATAAAGGTTTGGAGGCTTGTGAGAGTTTCAAAAGAAAATGTTTGCTGATTTAGACAGTGATTTAGTGAGGATATATCAGTAATTTCTTGTTATCTTATGTTTCTGAATGATTAAATTCCATCACGAACAAAAAGTAGACAGATCAAGATAAGACCTATACAGTAGTTGAAGTTTAATGGTTTAATCGATAACCTTTACCACGACTATTCTGGTTTCTTATCAGATTGACTTGTGCAGTATTTGTTGGTTTCATTAGAAAAGCTCTGCAGGAGTGGTCGCAATAATAGATGGATGTCCATTACAGCTCACTTTAAACGATTATTCTGATATGTGCTCGCGAGATGGGGGTGGGTAGGTGATTTGCACATCACATGAAGCAGATTTAGCTCGGTCATTGTGTAAACTGTGCAACGAAGCCACGTACGAACGACCGCGGTGTCCTTCACATTTACACGACCCATATGCCGCACAACACCGCATACAGGCACAATTCGTCCAAGACGTCTTTCGTCAGTGCTAAGGAGCGAGAGAGACACCAGCGTTTGAAAGTCTGATTCATTTTAATGAACCGATTCGTTATGGCGGTCCGTTCAAATGAACCGAATCTCAACCCGATTCACCTGTTCTTTTGAGTCTTCTCTAAAATTTCTTTGATTCTGTGATTCACAATAATAAGATAGTAAATATTAATTATTTATACGGCTAAGGCCTTATATAGCCTAGTAATAGGCTACTGCATTATTAAGTCTCCTTGCTTTTTATCAATTTGATTAAATGTCTTTAAATTGTATTAAGCAATCAAAATAAAAAGTATATCTAAAAGTTGAAAATACATACAGTATGCTACATAAAGTAAGTTCAAATATTATGACATACTACAAACATTATTAATAGTTCCAGGGTTATTATTCACACAATTACATATAAAATCTCAAGTAATTATCATGAGAATTATTTATATCTCATAATTTAAAAAAAAAACCAACCTTTTATATGATGGCACAGCCGACTAGCCTACTTAAAATAATGAAAACGTTTTCTTTGATCAGATATTAACTCATAATAAGACTTAATATGTCATGCAATATCATATAATGACTTAAACCGGCCTCCACAGTCTCCACCTCAGTTTCAGGTTTCGCTTTGCCTATCGAATCCACCGAAAAAGAATCAGTTAAAGTCGAAGATTCGTTCACGAATCAAACATAAGAGAGAGACAGCCCCGTCCTCGGAGTATCAGAGGTAGTGTGGGCGTGCACTGAGGATCCTGCAAACATTAACCAGGTGGTTTTTCCTCGCACATTTCCCTCTCATTTTCCTCCTCCGAGCTGCGCTGGAGAGACTTTCCTGTGCGTCACGAGGAATCAAAGTAACTTTAGCGGAACAATGCGGGAGCCGAACACCAGCATCTCTTCGGATCCAGACCCCTGAAACCCCCACAAACTCCACTCATGGCCACCGCCTGGCTACCCGCCACATAGAGCACTTTATAAGAGAGCAATCTAACCAAATCACGGGACCGGAGCTTCATAAAACGAGCGACTCTCTGTTTGATCCAGATGGCGGGACACGAATGGGATGATTGGTTTGAACGGGAGGAACTGATCGGGCAGATCAGCGACATCCGAGTGCAGAATCTGCAAGGTAAGAGTGCTGGAGGCATGGGATGGGTAAAAGAGTATAAATATTTCATGCACACCAACATTTCTATAGAAAGTAACTGGAGTCGATTCAATGTCTCCATTCATCCTTAGCTATAAAAAAACCCCAATACACTTACATTTAACAATGTACCTGCGAGATATAACGCTTAAGTGTTACATTATGGCAAGCCAATTTAACATGCATTAAAAAGTAATGCATTCTGTTTATTTCCCCTGTAACTAATACCTAAATAAGCTACTTTTACCATGGTGTCTGTAATATTCTTCAGTGTTAAGTAGGCTATTTATATATGATGATGATTATTTTGATGGTTAAACAGTACTATATGGACTAGTTTTTTTTCTTGTATAAGGTTTTTTACATACACAGTGATTTGCATTTACAGTGATTATCAGACAGCTGGTGATTTCTAGTAACACTAACAACAGAGGGCGTCACAAATAAAATAAATTAATATTTTTAGCATCTCACTGTGAGATTTACATTTTTGAGATGGCTTTATTAAAATTTTAATATGCCGAAAACCTATTTGATTTATAACAGATATTAGTCAACATTTCTGGCAACCCATCAGCTAGTTAGTACTTGGGCACAAGCATTAGATACTAGACTACTGGATAATTTACTATTGAATATAAGTTTATACAATAAGCACCACTAACATGCCAGTTTGTTTTAAGGAATAAATGTTATAGCAGCTTGCCATAAGTATACTTGTATGGTTACAACTGTATCATTTCAAGAGTTTGAACAACCATAAAAAATCTAGTGATCTGTTACATTATAAACATAATGCAGTACTAATGAGTCACTGAAAAAATGGCTGAAAGAATCAATCTTTTAATTTTAATAGACAACTTCTTAGAAAAGGGGTGCAACAGTTATTTGAGTATAGTCTGTCATGTATTCACCTGCAAAAGCAGCATCTAGCCCAGTTGTTTGACGCATAAACAAGAATAAATCATTAACCTGGAAAGAATTGATTTAATGAGCAGGAGTTTTACACATCAATGATCGTGCATGTTCTCGGCTTTGCCATCAATTACTTTAATGTGCGCCGTTAATCGCTGCACAGTGTTGGTTGGTGGCATTTTAGGGCTGTTTTATGCGTTTGCTATAGCAGGTTGCATGGCTAAAAATATGTCATGCCAGAGGAAAATGAACATTATGACCTGTAAAGTAGCTCCCTGATAAACTTTAAGATTGAATGTAAGCCCTCTGCTCCTGTGGCCTGGTGCTGTTCATCGCAATAAGGATTTAGAATGTAATGTGGCTTGTATAGGGCTTAGTGGTAGAGAAATTACTGTAGAATATAAACGAAAAGCTGCAGAAAACAGATGCTGGAAGCAGATTACATAACATCTTGACTTCATTGAAAGAGCAATGCCCTCTGCATTGGACCACTGGAATTTCAGTGCAGTGTTCCCATAGTCGGGCCTTTGAGTGCTTTCCAGATAATTGGGACGCAGACTTATCTCAGTGCATGACTGCCACAGGTTTGCTTTGAAAAGGAGACAAAAACCATGTCTGTATTAAATATGCATGTGCACACACTTTCAAACATGGTTCTTACCTCATGTGATTTCCTCTCCAAATTGAAATTTGCACAAAATGACAGGGTAACCTGATAAATTAAATTATTATTAATAATACAGATAAGCAGAGGTGCGGCCGATCGTTGCTTAAAATACTAAAAATAATTAAAAAAAGACGCCTAAATATTTGTTTTTTACAGTTTCTTATCATGATTATAGTCATCACATTTTGTGTCAGCAATTAAAACAAAAATTGGTTCTGGGAGTTGGTTAAGTAACATATATGCATTATAATGTTTTTAATTAAACATTTTTGATGTTTAAAAAATTGCATAAAAATTTATTTTGAATAAACCAGTTATCATAGCAGTTTCATTATCATATTGGCAACAAACAGATTAACTGGTTATCATTAGTGGCCAAAAAATTCCATTTAATCTTATTCCTCCTAAATAATGCTTGAATAATTTAGACTCTTGCACGTTGTATCTCTTATTTCTGAAATATGAAGTATTATAATATGTTGCATAAGAAAATACTACAAAATATAGCATTTCATTTAACGTGATACTTGCTTTTTGGTTGTGCTTTTCTTTATGTATGGAATCTAGTACCCATTTCTAAGTGGAACTTTTTTTATTACGCCACCATTGTATTTAGTGTAGACCGAACAAAGCAAAAAACCCAAAGTGTACTCTTCTAGCAAAACGTCTGTTTGTATTCAGTGTTTGTATTTGGTCTGTAAGTGCTTTTTATCATAAAGTAAAAGGTCTGTGAATCTTCTAAAATGGTGATAAAACAAAAGCATTTGCCACGAAGCAGAGTGCCGCTGATGATGGCAGTATTTAGTACCTATAAGAGTCCCACATCTGCTGAAGCGTTCTGAAGTGCTGAACCAGAGCCAGTGTGCGCTAGGGTAGAAAAAGTGCAATAAAGTAGAGATCAGTGCGACTATACCGGGCTCTCTCTAGATGAAATTGTTTTGAAGTTGTCAAGCAGGACAGATTTTCATATGAAGTGTTGAATGAGAAATTGCTGAAGTGCCCCCTCCCTCCCTGCTACACATGCACACTTGCAGGAGCTCTTTTTTTGGAAAGCTCTGTTCTACATTAGAAGTCTGACCGTAGGGTAAAAGTCTCTGGTATGAAACGTCTGGAAATCAGGACAGTATCTCCCTGTCTTTTCCGTTATTCTCCTGGTTTTTTTTTTAATCTGCAATTTTCTTCAGGCAGCTGCAGCAATTCTGATAACTCACTTTAAAGTCCTTCTGTTCCCTCTTTACGCATAAAATCTGAGTAGTTCATCTTCGTTGTAAGGGATAGTTTGCTCCAAAAAGAAAATTCAGTCATTAACTCAGCATTCGTTGTCCAAATATCTGTTTTTTGTGTCATAAAGCTTTGAAATTAGTTGAGTAAATGATGACAGACTTTTAATTTTTGTATAAAATAACCCTCGAATCCCAGCATGGAAATCTATGCTATGCAATGCACCATTCACTAAAATGTAATATACTTCTTGAAATTGCTTTGCTTCAAAAATTGTTCAATATTTTCTTCAAGATTCTCAGATAAGAGTTATTGCAGTGTCTAAAAGACCTCGGAAACCTCTGAATATCACCGCCATTTCCCACAATCCTCCTGATTTAGATCTTAGGGATTCTGTTTGGCACTAGACGTCTAGAGCTGTGTTATCGCTGAAGGAGAGCCATACTGTAGGTGTACCATTATCTATATTTAGCCGGCACTTTCTCCAGCATGCATGAGCGAATCTCCTGTCTGACATAGGCTGCATGTAAGGAGGATGCAGCTGAGTGCTAGAAACCTCTGCAGCTGAGAAATTATGTAAGCTTTGTTAACTCTATAGTTTCCACGCCTGTTACTGGCGAATCTGGAAATGGATATTTGTAGTATTGCTTTGATCATGCTTTGCTTATGGGATGTTATATAGTCTGCTATGCAGTTTAGGCTTTCGTATTGATTGTGTCGTGGAGACAGTGGCCTGGCAAACCGTGTGTTTTATTAGTTATGCTTGCCAAGGAAATCTATGAATCATACTTCAAATTATGCAGCTTAAGTTATTATGCTTTGATGATTTTTAGATGCTAAAACAAAAGAATCTTGCTATAGTGAGGAACGTTTAGCAACTGTGTATAGCGTTGTGTAGGTGAGATTTGGACGAAATTGCCTTTAAAATTGTCCAAATGAATCTATTAGCAATGCATATTACTAAGAAAAAATTAAGTTTTGATATATTTATGATAGGAAATGTACATCTTTTACAACTTGCATCTTTACATCCTCACGGAACATGATCTTTACTTACTACTTTACTTTACTTACTACTTACTAGGGGTCATACGGTGGTACATGCACTTTTACAAGCTGAAATGTCGGTTGGGAGTGTGTGTACACAACCACCCTACAATGATGAAGATCTACAAGTAGTTTTATTAAATTAAAAGAAGAATAAGTTGCCACTTCTGAAATCAAGGGCGTCACACCGACAGAGGCTACTCCCACAATAGTTGATTGACAGCAGCGTGTCACACAGCTTTTTTACACTATCCTTGAGAAATTTTAAAGCAATCTATATTACAAACTTTCCATTAAGACCCTAAAGAATCATATTAGTTTGTGGAAAATTGCTTTTGTATGACCCCTTTAATCATTTTGGCATAAAAGAAAAATCAGTTGTATACTTGTGATGCAAATGACTGGTTTTGTGGTCCAGGGTCATATATTTTATTAATGTTTATACATAAATTAAATTATACTTGGTGTCATAAAAGAAATAGACTGGAAGTGTGTAATAAATTTTTCTCGTAAACCCTTCAAGCTGTCAGTATTCCATAACTCTCCCTTGTACTCAGAAGTAAACAGGAAGAATGTTTAATATTCGTGATTTTTTCTAATAGACGCTAAACTATTTATTTCAGAAACATATGTTTTAGGTAATGAGAACATCAAGAAAGCTACATTATTAATTGCAGATGGTTCTGACGGCTGGCACAGCCCAATAGTGATGAATAGTATCAGTATTGTAAAACCTGTGCTGGCTCTGTCAGTTTTATAAGTAGACTCATTGTCTAAAAGAGCCCAGTTTTCCTGATGGGCCAGTCGTCATGATAGAAAGATGATAGAAGTCTAACTCAAAGACAAATATATGGTGTAATGTCTTGGACTTAACTGAATAAGATTGTTCATCGTGCTAACACATCCATGCTTTGTCTTTTAAACAGAATATTGTTTTATAATCAGTGAGTTGCATGAAAGCTCAGGGCCTCTGCTTTGGTTTTATCCTCGTGATACACAAATCGTCAAGAGTCAAAGGGTTTTTTTCCATGGCAGTTTTGCAAAACTGTCAGTATTACATTGTTCACTACAGCTTGTTTCAGCGATAGAAACAAGCTCTAATTGCTCTTGCATAAGAGTCTCTTGGTGTCAAGTAGAGTTTGGCTTTTGTGAAAGGATTAATTAAACTCTTTCGGCTGACAGATAACAGCCATTGTCCAACAATAACACCTCTTTTGCTGATACTCAGAGCTAAACGCTAACATTTCAGTGTTAATTTCTTCATTCACCCACCAATGTTAAGTATTTCTTTCTCTTCGTCTGTTTATACATTCTGCACATCTGTGTTCGGAGGTAAGCTGTTTTTTCTTGATATTGCACAGCCTGACTAGTTATCTCTATCCCGGTGTAGGGACAGACGTACAATTCGTTTGATGTCACTGTGAAGTCCTTAAGCCTCTGAAACAAATGTAATCGTGACATTTAATCCCATTTTAAGGATGTAAATGCTTCACTAGTCACTTCTTTTACCTGGGAGTAAATGCTGCAAAATGCTTCATATTTCATTAAACATTGGATTTATTTTCATGGGTGAATTTTATAAAACGCTTAGGGTCATTACCAAAATGCAAAAAACAAGTATTTTACAGGTAAATACTGTATATAGGTAACACTTTAGAATATGTAACACTTGTTAAGGGTAGGGTAGTGGGGATGTAGAATAAGGCATTAATATGTGGCTAATTACTACTAATACATGGCTAATATTCTAGTAATTTGCAATAGGTGTAACGTAAAATAAAATATTACCAAAATCTATTATTTATGCATTTGGCAGGCATTGTGATCCAAAGCAACTTACATAAAATTATATATATATATATATATATATATACACACATACACATTTATTTAAATTTATTTATTACAGTAGTTAGTTTTTGCTGCTACAGTGAAGACAATTTAACAAGAATAATGTGAAACACATAAGACCATTTTAATGAGAATTTGGGAGAAAAATCAGTTTAAATAGCACTAGAATGTTACGATGCAAAAACTCTTTTACAGTTCTGAAAATAATCTGTTTTCTTTATGCAAAATATGTCTTATTGGCATGAAATGTGACCTGAACACATGGGATATAGGGTGGCATGTAAAGCACACAAGCAGAGGATTGAGACAGAAGAACCAAGCGTGTCTAAATGTATTTATTTAGACCGAGGAAAACATTGATATGCTCACAATGGCTGCTTTCAGAGCTTCAGAAAATCTGAAGCATGACTCGGGGGACATTATCCTGTGTGCCATCTTTTAAATGAACACAGGCGAGTTTTTGACCAGTTAACCTGTATATGGAAAGCCCTAAAGATATTTCAAAAGATTTCTTATGCGTAGTGTAATGATATAATGCCCACCCAATTGGCCCTCAATCCCAGCTAATCATAATGCTATCACATTTTGCTTGACAAATTAAGTATTACTTAGCAGCCAATAAGGGAATAACATCAATTTATCCAGTTTATTATATTTTTGCAAAAAAACAAACTTTTTTTGTCAATTGACAGCCTACATAAATAAGCAAATTCAAGCAAACACTATGTATGTAATTAGCTGGCAAAATGTGATACAGTAGCATTTATATAACCATGCTATTTGGCTAGTGTTTCATTGTTTCTGACTCTTCAACAGCTTTTTATTGAACATGTTTCTGTTGTATACTGCACCAACCAATCAGCTTCCATTGAAATGAATGGGAAGGGTAACAGATCACATATAGACCTCCTTGCTTACAGCATAAATCAAACTCATATGTAGTGCTTTTGGAAACCCTTTTCATGAGAAGACTGCGTAATTGACTGGTGGTTTCTATTTTATGCCCCTCTCGTACTATGTATGGGAAACTTTAAATTCATAATGTCTCCTGATGGCAAGAATGGTTGGTTTCTTGCTGGATGATATCTCATTTGGCAAACCCATTCTTTGCATGTTAAGCAAATAAGAGTCACATGATTCTGAGTCTCTGTGTTTTTACCAGGTGAAAGCAGACTCTGTTACTGAAAGTAAAGAGTCAACAATGAATCTGGTAACTGAGACTTTAGTGATTTTGTTCGTCACTATGAAGTGAACATCTCACAGTGCAGACTTTGGACGAAATAAAAATGTGTCCGTGTCATGTAATATTAAGTGATGTGTGGGAACATGTAGGAGCCGTTCACTGGGAACTGAAAATAGAGCAGGGTTTGCTTTGTTAAGCAAAATTATTGCAAAGCAGCTCATACTTAGCATGTGAAAAAACTCAAAGCATATTTCTAAAGCTGTGTTGTTATAAATTCATTCAGGCCTTGACATAATTCAATAACATTAATTAGGGTTGCAGCAACTAAATGATCGAATAGTTTATAAAATACGATAATGAAAACGACTGTTTCAATATTAAAGAGTCAGTTTATTGATTAATGGTTTCATTACTGATTAGATGTAGAGAAACTCCATTAGTGAGTAAAAAATGCATTTCTATTAAAAAATATATATATTTTCTAGTAACTTCATGCATTTTAGTTATAATTTTACACAAAATGTAAAGAAATATTAAATTCTTTTCACACAAAGGATAAATAATTAGCATTTTGACATTATATGATAATAAAGAACATATTAATTGTTATTGCCTTAATCCAAATGTCTCGTATTTAATTTTTTTAAATGGCAAAACTTGCTGAAACAGTAATGAAAAATAAAGACCAGCCAGTCAATCAAAGTAAAGATCTTCAGATTAATCAGCGTATTCATAATTTTGGTATGTTAACACTGTGAGTCCCTAACAGAACTGCTGATCGCAGCAGAACAATCTAACTGTCCTAACAAAGACATTTTCATGAAAGGTTCCAGCTTTGCTCATGTTTAACCTTCAGACAGACAGAGTTCAGGCCTGTCTGTCACACTTGAGAGCTCTAAGCTGTCCAGCGCAGCCAGGCAGTGGCCTTTTGTGTTTATGAGCGCTGGCTCTTTGGAGCTGGAAGACGGCCCCCTCATTAAACAGACATGGTCTGTGCAGAAAGATGGAGAGGACTGTGTTCTTGGCTGGGGCCCCTGGCCTGAAATGCTTTATAGTTCCTTTGGCAGGAAAAAAAGAAATGAAGGCTGGTGTGTTAATGTTCTTTGCTTTTGTAGTTCTGTAAAATTGATATTGTTTCACTGAACATCAAAGTTATTATCTGGTTTCATATCTCTTTAATGATTTTATGTAGTACACAATTGTGTATTACCTTCTAATATCATATGAACTCTTCACACAGCACACATTCTTGTGTTCAGAAACTGCTAGGTAAGAGATCTAAAGACTGGTACCATGTAGATTTTTTTGAGTTTATAAATATTGTATATTGGTCATACAAGACATGAAGATATCTGCATCAAAAGGAATTCACAAAAGTGATTTTACGTCCATAGAAAGCACATTAAATGTAAGTAAGTAAGTTTCAAATAAGGTTTTGGAGAATAAAATGTTAAAATTTGGTTGAAATAATGTTACAGTGTCATTCAGTGTAACACAATATTTATGTAAAAAAAAAAATCTTATTCTGGCATATTAAAATATAGAAAAGAATAAGGAAGCTTATTAAATTTTATTGCATTTTAAATGAGTAACTTTTTATTTTGCATGTCACATTTTATGTATCATTTAAACAATTGATTTTAGTTTTATATATATATATATATATATATATACATACATATATTAAAAGATGATGCATATGTACATATTTTAGTATGAACAGACTTCATTTGTTTTTGTGCTTCACAAAACCACTAAAGCACTGTAGGTGATCGAAACTTAACCAGCAGCCGGAATTTCATACTGAGACTGGTAATGCAAGAGCAGCCATTAGTAACCAGAATCCTTTGCAAGGATTAACTGTTCATTAGGGCCAACCAGAAAGAACCAGTTCTTGGAATCCAGGAAATTTCAAAACACTGTTGTTTCTTTAAACTTTGCGTTACATATTTGATAGCGCCTGATAGATGTTTTTTGTCAATATGGAAGGATGTGAGGTCACATGGAAAACATAGATAAACGTGTAAAAGACAAAGCCCAGTGTAATTTAGCACTAGTTCAATTCAAGGAGACATTTAACAGGGGTCACGCTATCTAAACACTGGCTTGTATTCTGAACTGCCAAAATCACTTCTATTAAGAAAGCGCTCAACTGTTAAGCATTTATGGTGTTATTAAAAATGGTTTGAACTTGGACGCTCTGTGAATGTGCACTATTGTGCTGTTGAGTTCAGTGTATGTGGCGACATGCCTAGACTTCCTGTTAGACTGTTCGGTCATTATTCCATCATGGCATTTGGACCACAGTTATTGATTCCAGCAAATGAAGCCTTTATGTTTTGGCAGTGAATAATGAATGAGGAAAGCCATGCATACAGTGATATCCCCATCAGGATCTTCCTGTTTCTTGTGCGTACACCTATAGAATCCAAATGAGCCGCTGGCGGAGGAAGAGAAAACTTGAGAAGCAGCCATTCATCATGAGGTAGACAGTGTAGAGACTATGTCTGACGGATCATATAATCAAGCACAGTCTCATGGGAGTCTCCCTGACTGCCACCATCTTTCTAGCCCAGATGTCTTTTATTTGGAAAAGTGTACACAAGGTCCAAAGAAACATGTGACCTTTCCTCCCATACATGATGTAATAGTCACCACTTGGTACCATATTAACTTTTGGAAACGAAAGGAAAATGTTAGTGGTCATAAACAAGATTTTGTTTGTGCGTGGTTTTAGTACTGCTGAAGAAGAATGATAACAGAAAATAAGGTAAATAAATTCTCTGTAGATCCTGCTTCCCACATGCCATGATTGGACAATTGACTACTTTTTAGTCATTACAGTATTATCACCCTATGCACAGTTAGCTGTGAGGCAACAGGCTTGTATAAAAACTACATTTCCCATAATTCTCTGTGGCACTATGAGGAGAATCAATTACAGATAAATCATAAGTTATAACTAATCTGAATTAATTTCTTTCAATACTGTTTTATAAATTATTTTTAAAATTTTTATTTATTTTTTTTTTTTCCGGCATAATTTCTTAAGTATTATGTGTAATTGACATTTAGAATATTTCTAAATGGTAAATACAAGTTAAATATATTGTAGTTTGTGGAATAAATTTGCATGCATTTATTATTTTCTGATGCAGTGAAAAGACTAGATGTTATATTTGAATTGAATTGAGCAGCTTTTACTGAAGAATTTATACATTTGTTTTGTTTGTGTTTCACAAATAAGCAATAAAGCAGTTTACATACAAATCAGGGTGAAAGGCAAAAATTTAGGTGTTTCCGTCTGGAATTTGCATGAACAGTTTAAACTTGAAGTTTAAGACAGTTTCATGAGCGTGTTAAGTATAACTGTGTGAAACTGCATATTATAACACTCTCACTGATTTATTGTATACTCGCTATACATGCTGGGCTAGAGTGTGTTAATGTTTATCCTTCATGTCAGCACAACACTTACAGCACAGAATAAAGCATTTGGTTTTAATGATGTTTCTACAAGTGTCAGTGCATTCTTAATGCAAAGACGAGCACAAGTTGCCGTTGGCTGCTCATTAAATAAAACGTCTCAGTGGAGGTTTGCTGTTTATGGGCACTGGTCATTCCACTTTGACTGTAATGATCGTGCTGTTTGGCCTTTGTTGCCATGGTGGGCTCACAAGTGAGCGATTGCTTCAGGCCACACGTGATTAATGACATGGAGCTGCAACTTCTTGCCGTTGCCGTTTCATCTCTGTGCATCATTTACCTCCACTGACGTGACCCTGTTGTTTTTGTTTCTCTTCCAGTTGAGAGGGAGGTGGTGCAGAAGAGAACATTCACCAGATGGATGAATCTACATCTAGAGAAGGTCAGTAAAAAAATTCATTTGGATCCTATGAACCTAGTAGATGGAGTTTATAGACTTCAGATGTTCAGATTTTCCTTGTGGTGCACAGTTCTAGCCGTCTTTGCGTAACCTACTGCAAACAGGAAATGTATACCTCTCTCTCTGCTGAATGATTAATGAAGGAAATTGAAATAGTAATTTCTTAGTTTTAATTATGCATGAGGTAGAAACATTAACCTAAATTGTAAGAATATTAGGCCTGAGGAAATGTGTTTTGGGCAAGTAATGTTTTAAATGAATTGTGCTTTTTTTTTTTTACAGTTTTTTTATTAGGACAAAGTTTTAATTTAAATTAAATATACTTGTATATAATATAAAATGTAAGAATATAAATGTATATACATATTTTCAGTATATATACTGTGTGTGTGTGTATTTATATATGCATAATAAATATACGCAGTACACATACATATATTATGTGAACAAAAATAGATTTTTATCATACACACACGCAGCTTATTTATCAGTTTTTTAAATAATGTTTTTTTAAAGTATTTTACGAAGTATTTTTAAATACAAGTAAGCATTTACAATGCTAAAAATATTATTTAAATTTTTTTTAAATATATTATTTCATTTTTTGGCACTCTGAGACTCTCCTCTTTTCCTTTCACTCTCAGATTTTTCCTCCTCCCTTCATTAGTTACTAGAAATGGCGAGACAGACACAAAACACACATACACACACACATTTGCATGAGGCATTAGTCATTGAACACAACAGTAGGGCGACTCGTTTAAGCCTGCTCTTTTGTTTTCTCTGGCAGCCCTTCGCTGGTCTTCTTGTGTTGTGGACAGCTTATAGATTGTAGTACTGCCATTCTTCAGAGTCTCATAATACTGACTGAAAACACCTTTGTTTTCATACACAATGTCGCTCTATTCTGTGACCCCCAAGTTTGGCTTCTTCTCAAAACTTCGACCCACTATTGGACAGTTACACTTTGTCTGTTCTGTTTTGATGGAAAATTTCACCCTTAACCCTCCAGTTTCCACTGTTGTCCCATCATATCCTTTTTAATCTTCTGGGAAATGTTATTATCGAAGAAGAGTGGGGTTTTTTTCAACACACATACATGTGTTGGCTTGTTTTAAATCACATTCTGTAAACGAAATCACTCAGAGTGAAACATGACTGCACAAGAGTTCCTAGTTTTGTTTTAAGTATCAACTTTTTACTTATATCTCTTAAAAATAAATAGGTTTTGAAATAATATTGAATATTAATATTGAAAACTCTGACTTTCAGGACAATACTTTTGATATTATTATTTGATATTTAGATTTAAAAAAAAAAAATTATTTCATTTTAAAAATCCATAATTTGCATTTTCTCACCTTTCTGTATTTATAGATTATGAAAGTAATATAATCTTTTTAGATTTTGTACAAATTGCAAGTGTTTTTTGGTGTGCAGTGCAATCCTCATATGGAGGTGCGGGATCTGTTTCGTGATATCCAGGATGGGAAGATTCTGATGGCTCTACTTGAAGAACTCTCAGGATGTAAACTGGTGAGATTTTCTGAATTATGTTACTTCATCTGTTTCCATGAATGACTAAGAAAATGCTGACCTTTGACCTTTCAGCTGCATGGCTTTAAGCCATCCTCGCATCGTATTTTTAGGCTCAATAACATCGCCAAGGTATTGACATTTCTGGAAGAAAGAAACGTAAGTATCGTTTGAAATCGCGCACACACTTATAAAAAACAAATACAACATCCTAAATGCTTTTCCGGAAAGTGTGATAAATCTGTTTTTGGTTATAGGTGAAATTAGTCAGCATTGATGCAGCAGATGTTGCAGATGGCAATCCATCCATAGTGCTTGGGCTTATCTGGAACATCATCCTGTTTTTCCAGGTAGCGTAATCTTGTTTTCTACCTGTGCGTTTCATTATTTCTAAATCATGATTGCATTTAGATTAGACTACATTAAATTAACTGCCACTCAAGAGTGTTTTCTTTGTGGGTGTAAGTGTGATGAGGTCTTATTTGACCAACAATTGCATATACAGCACCTTTTAAATCTCTTGGGACTACATATGACATGATTTCTTTGCATAGACTTTAAGTGTAGTTTTTTGTAACAAAAGTGTAAAAAAGGATTTTTGTTAAATGTTAAAACTTTTACTGTCACTTTTGATCAATTATATGCACCCTGGCATAAAAAACATCATAATGCAAAATGCATTATTCATAATTGTTAATATTAAATAATATACATTTAAATAATAATAATTTGTAATATTTAAAAAAAAAAAGTATTGTATTTAATGGGATAAATATTTTGGATTGCAACTCAAAAATCATTCCTATGTGGTTTTAAGTTGCTGTGGGAAACACTGAGGTTTAATTGGACCAGTGATTGAATATGCACAATCTGAATCTTTTGGCAATCGCATAATGTTGGTTTAGT
Source organism: Enteromius unitaeniatus (assembly GCA_032359435.1). Lineage (NCBI taxonomy): Eukaryota > Metazoa > Chordata > Actinopteri > Cypriniformes > Cyprinidae > Enteromius > Enteromius unitaeniatus. The sequence continues at coordinate 4,752,337 of JAUMHI010000061.1, forward strand.
GTCCAAATGTGCATAATCTTATCTAGTCTTACCTAGAGACAGTTAAGATAGGACCAAAGAGTTTACATAGGAGCATGATAGGAAATGACACCATGCTGGGTAAATGCTTGTCGTCTACTTGTTCAGTAATGACCTGTTTGTATTACAGATCAAGGAACTCACTGGGAACATTAAGAATCAGTTCCCTTCCTCCTCCAGCCTGTCATCTATACCCACCAGCTCTGATTCAGACACTTCCCACTCCAGCACGCCTTCAGATGAGAGAAAATCCACCATTGCCCCTAGGGGTCATGGAAGGGTGATTAAAACCCTCCTGCAATGGGTACAGAGACGTACTAGAAAGTAAGAGACATTTTAGTGGCCACTGGGGATTTATTTATTTTTTAACTAGGACAGGCCATATTTAGGACCATACTGTGTTCTTCCAGATATGGAGTTGCTGTGCAGGACTTCGGAAAGAGCTGGACAAGTGGTCTGGCTTTCCTTGCTGTGATTAAGTCCATTGACCCTAGTTTGGTGGATATGAGAAGGGCTCTGCTCCGAACTCCCAGAGAGAATATAGAGGAAGCCTTTAGAACAGCACACTACAGTCTTGGCATCCCAAGACTCCTAGAACCTGAGGGTAAAAATCAAAGTGCTGGTTGATATACCTAGTGGCCCCAACCTGTATTTGTACACTAAAAAATGTATAAATGTAATTACATTAGGTATCAAAATCAAGTGGCATCTGCAAACAAATGCTAGAATTGTTAAAAAATATTATAAAATGTACATTTAATATTGTTATTAAATTAGTTAAAATACATTTAAATAACTCCTGGTTATTCCTATATAAGTGACAGACAACTCTTGTTGTCTGTCACTTAAGCTCTGCATTGTGTACAACAAATATTGTCATTCTTATGATAAAGTGATTTCTTTATTTCTTCTTAAGTTTCTTGTAAATTATTACATTTAAATGTTAAATTAATAGCACTTTTGTTGTTATGTCATGTAAAGCAATATATATATACAATATTACTATAAGTAAGGATGAGTCCAAATACCTTTTGGTGCCACTGTATTACTTATGTATGTGTGTCAGCTACCTTCCATTTGCTATATCTTTGTATATTTGTTTTACACTTGCACAGTTTAACTAAAATTGATGTGATGTAACTCCTCAGATGTGATGTTGAATCCCCCTGATGAACAGTCCATAATGACCTATGTGTCCCAGTTTTTGGAGCACTTTCCTGGAATTGAGGAGGTAGGAACATTTCATCAAATTTCAGCATCACATCAATATAGTCTTGTACGTCTTTTCTAAATGGACTTTGTTTTTTTACAGGACGACACGTCAGATATTCTGGAGCGAAACAAAGCTGGTATTCGCGTGAATGAACCTCCTGTTCGGAACGGAGTACAGAGGAAACGGGAGTCTTATACGGTCAAGAAAGATGTGGTTCAGCCACCACCCAAGATCTTCATCTCCTCAGTGTCTGAAGATTGTGAGCAGATGACCTACCCAGTACTTCCACAGACACCTGATGACCAACCTCGGACGAGTGAAGGGTCGTTGGTGGGTTCAAGTCCCAGTCCTGCAATTGACAAGCCCCTCTTAGACTTGAACACAGACATGTCCACCACTAGCTCTCCACAACCTTCATTCTCGGATTCTGCTGTGAGCTCGCCCGACTCGTGGAGCGAGGTACTTAGCGAGACTACTAACTCTCACCAAATCAATGAGGATCCGATAAGCGAGAATAGTACTGCTGGTACCGTCGAAGTGACCTCTGATTTAGGGTCACCATTTTCACCAGAGTGCATTCCGGAGAATCATTTAGACCGTGAGCTTTTCATAGACGAGGGCAACTATTCCCTCGGCTCCATGGATAGTTTACATGCCAAATCCACTGCGCCATCTGAGGAGGACGATGCTTACAAATACATCTTAGATCTGAAAGAAGAACAATCTGCTAATCATTTGTCCAGCAACAACATTAGGAATAAATCAGAATGTTTAGAACAAACCAAAACCAATCCTTTGGAACAGCAGGAACAAGTCAAGCCATCATCTGATGATTCTTCAGGTTTGGAAAGTGACTCTGGATACTTTCAGGATAATAAGAAACCCATGACAGCTCAACCTGAAGATGAGAGTCTGCTCTCTTCCACCATCAATGAAGAAGTGTGTAGAGTTCTGGAATCTGAAGCTTTTCAAGACAATGTTGAGTCTTCCAATACAGAAGCCATGCAGACGCACACTCTTGCATTGACGGATGGACCAGAGGAGAAGCCTTTCACATTTGAGGATGAGAGTGAGCCTGAATGTCCAGTTCTGAAGTACGAGAGGGTTTCTATATCAGGAAGTGAGGAGGATATCAAACTGTGTGTTGATCTGGCTAAAGAACCGATAGAGGAACAAGGCAGAAACCTTTCAAATGGTCAATCTGAAACCAACAAGGACAGTGACCTCTGTGATGGGGAACAAGAAGCTGTCTTGGAAAGTGAGGTTAAGGATGTGGTGTTTGAGGAGCATATCTCAGAAGAACCTATCTCAGATAGAAGCCAAACAGAAGTTGAGGTGCCTGATGAAGATCAAGTTTGTTATATGTGTGGAGGTCCCGTGGCAAAAAGCTCAGCTGAATCAGGCGAACAGGGTGACTGTCTGTCCCATTTAAACTCAACCAAGAAGGACTGCAATTCAGACTCGAGACATTTCAGTGAGTCAGAAGCAGGTGGAAACTTTGAGGACGATCCAAGGGAAAAGAACAATGAAATAAACGGAACTGTAAGTGATCTCAAGAATAAGCCAAGTGAGAGTGAAGGTATTCATGAAGATCTGTTTATTATAGGTAAGAACGGCTCGGAAAGTGGGTCAGAAGGCATAAGGAGGACAGAGTTTTCCCACAATACAAACAGTGAAAACCAAGCTCAGGTTCCAAACAATACGGAGTCTGGAGGGGCCAAGGATAACAGACCTGTATCAGCAGTGGACTCCCACTATGACGCTCTGAATTCAGTCACTGAGGAGCCTCTTTCTGACACCAGCGTCCATGATGGAGAAAACAACTTTACACCGTCCCAAAGCCCGCACAGACAGCGTCCAGAAGTGTCCAGCGCTGAACTACCGATTGAAGAGGAGACCACCTTTGAGGACTCCAAGTTTAATATTGGTGTCCGTGGATACCCTGAAAGACGTCCTGCAGAACTACGCCTGTCCCTCAGCATGACTCCACTTCAGCCAGCACCTCCTAAGCGCTCACTTACTGAATCGGATACAGACACCGAAGACACTTCAGAGGACCACAGCAAGGGATTTAAGTCGAGAAAGGTTATTTTTCATTCTCCCTTTCCTTTGCCCTAGAAAACAAGGCACAGTTTAATGCACGAACTGACCTACAAATAGAAGCAGTGGTATCAGCATATTCTAGAGTTCTTTCAGGGTCACAACCTCCTTTTCCAAATGTAGTTCTCTTCAGCGCAATACTCAGAGAAATCTTTTCCTTTAATGCACTGTTACAGGTTGCTATCAAGTGCTTTGAGTATAGCCCAAAAATTCAGAGCCATAAGTACTCATACTGTATTCATTCTTCTCTCTGGCATGCTTTCTGTTTCTGATTGAAGATTGATAGTTGAGACAAATTCTTTAGTATAGATACCACTTCCAACTATTACCTAGTTGCTTATTCGAATGCCTATTATTAACATATTGGTTGTTTATGTGTACTTACAAAACACATATTCTCCATGACCATACATCCCTAATCCTACTCAATACCTTGACAACTGCCTTGAATACTATTAATAAGCAGCAAATTAGTTTATTAAAGCAATAGTCTAATTAATGGTGTTAATTGCAAGACCTGGACCTTAAAATAAAGTGTGACTGTTCAATTCCCTCACACAACGAATATGTGGATCAGCTCTCTGTAGAGTTGGGTTCAGTCGCAGTGTCAAGCAATGCTTTTTTTCTATGTGCTTGCTTTTACTGTACTTATTGAGCTGTGTCAAATTGAGTCTGGTTAAATAGCCAAAATAAAAAAATTATAGTGGTTGAGATTCTGACATATAATTCACATTGTGAAATGTCAAATGAAATTCATTGGTATGAACAGTATATATTTATTTCATAGTTCATCTAAAATATCACTCTCTCTGTATATGCTGCTGTTAAAAAGACTAAGATTTTTAAGTGTTTTTGATTTTTTTTTAAATCTAGTGTTGTCAAACGATTAATAGCGATTAATTGCATCCAAAGGTTTTTGTTTACATAATATATTTATGTGTGCTGTGTATATTCATGTATATTCCAGGTAGTTTTTTTGAAGCATCTTGGAGACGTAGCCACAGTTCTTCTGGATTTAGTCTGTCTCAGTTTGTTCTTTTTCTTCATGTCATTCCAGAAAGACTGGATGAGGATCAGATCAGATCTCTGTGTGGAGCAGACAATAATTACAATTAATGACAAAAATTATGTTTGGAAACGTAAACTAATATTTCCAACTGACACGCTACCGCAAAAGATAGAAATACCCCACTTAAAACCTTTTTTTTTGTTGGTGAAGATACTAGTGGCTTTTGCACAGTACTGTACATATAAAATATTATATCTAAATATTTAAAATGTTTAAACATACACTCCCGTTCAAATGTTTTAGAACAGTAAGACATTTAATGGTTTTTAAAGATGTTTCTTCTGCTCATCAAGGCTGCATTTATTAGATTAAAAATCCAGAAAGGAAACTGATTAATATTTTAATGGAATTCATTATACATTTTTCAAGAGTTTTGTGAAAAAAATGAAAAAGAAAAATATTTATTTGAAATATATATCTGTGACATTATAAATGTCTCACTGTCCATTTTGATGAATTTAATGTTATTATAATATAAATTATTTAGGTTTTTAGTACTTGATCAAGTTACTGTAATACTTCAGTACATGCAGAGACAGTCAGTTGATAATATTACTAAAGTGGAAATCTAAGGCCTGTATTCTGGATACTGAAGTTCACTCTATTCTACATGTGTCCATCTAGGATAGAGCGGGATCCATGCATATCCAGGAGCAAAGCCCGTTTGACAGACACCCTGGCGAATGGGGCGCGGTGGAGCCTATTTCGCCCACTGAGGACTGTGAGCTCATTAAGACAGATGACGACCTGACCAGTGCTGCTGCCAGAGAAAACACTGGGGCTCTGAGGTACAGCTCTATTAATAGAGTCTGCTACAGATACTCGGCCCGTGCCACAGGGGAGCATTCTGTTTTCTGAAGGATGTGACCTCATAAGCCTCTTAGATCCATTGCAAATTGCCATGTTTAGTTTTGAAAACTTTGGTTGTTGGTGAACAGGTCATATCCATTTTAGATAAATGATGCAAACGTTTTAATCTCTCAGCATGCTGTTTTAATGTTAAAAAAAGGCATGTTTTCATTACAGCTGATTGAAGTCATGAAATTTCCTCTGCTTTTGGCCAGGATTCAATCTGTCATGAATAAATTAGCTTAATTGTAACTTAGCTCCATATATGGTTTCTTAAAGTTCAGTGAGGCATATGAAACCTGCTTTATCTGCCATAACAAATTTGTTATTCTCTTAAAAGGGAAGGAGCTGTGACGTATGCAAGCCCACCTTTGACTGCTATACACTTGAGAAAGGTCACCCCCATCACTGAATCAAAGGTTTGTTAATGCAAAAGGTATTATTAGTGACAATAAAATGCATAGAGTTTAAAGGATCCAAGCTGTATCTATTGACAAGAGTATTATAGAGACTCCTGAGTGGGCTCTTTTGACTTCTGCCCTGTAAAAAAGACCCAGAAAACACTACAAATCCACATAGCAATCCACTAAACAATAGTCAGGACACCGTAGCAACCAAAAAAAAAGTGTAAAATGTAAAAATCAGGGTCATCTCTATAGCCTCAGGTTTGTGACAGTGTTGCTGTTTGTACCCCCCCCCCCCCAATTTTACAGACTTGTTAATGATATTGATGTTTTTTTTGATGTCATGCTTTTTCGTTTTATTTTGCAAGAATGTGTTAAATTGAATAAAAGATGCAATACAGGCACATGGAATATTATACAATTTTTATTTTTTTTGCTTTCAATTGCTTTTCAGTCCCAAAAAAAAAAAAATTATAGTTTCCACAAAATATTTTCAACATGGATAATAAAGTTTTCTGATGAAGGTCACACAACCCAAACGTGTGTGCAAGCTGACAGCCTTTTTTCTGGTATTATATTAATGCACAATATTAATTGATTTTACAAATCTCTTGTTTTCTTTTTACTAGGGACAAAATGGCAAGGCATTAGACCGCAGTGAAGTGGACAGTACCATCATAAATAAAAGGTACCTAAAACTCTATATTCATACTGAATATCTTCAAGATGATGTTTTAGATAAACCTAATCTGTTTTATTAGGGTTTGTTTTTAAGTAAAAAAAAAATGCTGTTATGCAATACAAAGACTTGTTGGTGTCTGTGATTCAGCCTGTGGTGGGGTATTATTGTTATTATCTTGTCTTACAGAAACAGTTAATCCCAATTTCCACCCTTGTCTCATGCAATGTAGCAATTGTAGTTTTAAATGACTCAGTGCATTTAAAACCTGTTCGGACAAACACTTCCATCCCTGTTTTATTACACCTCATATCAGTAAAACAGGAGTGCTAGTATTAGTTCAGACCGGGTGTCTTCTTTGTACCCGTGATAGGAGTGTGTTTGGGAGTGTGGCATGGGTTGCATTTAGGCACCTAAGGTAGTTTTAATGCTTTATGGCAGTCCTGCAGTGATGTACCTGAGTAAACTAGGAAATCTAGGAAAGAAGGAAGCACAATGTATTGAGACACACCCATGCTTGCCTGAAACTGTTTCTGCAAAGTCAATTTACATCACAAGATGCTTTCTTTTACTTACATTTTGACAAGCGTTTTCTTCAGTGTTGACATTTTTTATTGAAACTACAGTGCAGGATGATTCATCAGTATTTTAGTTTTGTTTTCTTGGAACAGAAACACTGTACATTTTAAATGTGTATGTCTGCTATAGAGTTAGTCAATTATATGAGGGTACTAGCATATGAATTAAGCTCAAAGCTAACATACACATACTAAAAGCCAAAACAACTAGTTTTGATGTAATTTAAAGGTATAGTCTCCAAAAAAAGGCTTACCGTTTACTCCTCTTTAGGCCATCTGAAATCTATAGAAATGTATAGATTTGGAGAAATTTAGCATTAAAGGCTCACCAGTGGACCCCTCTGCAGTGAAAAGGTGGAAAATTGTGATGTTTTTATTATCTGTTTGGACTCATTCTTGCGGCACCCATTCACTGCAGAGGGTATGTTGGTGTGCAATGATGCTAAATTTCTCCAAATCTGTTCTGATAAAGAAACAAACTCTTGGATTACTTTTTGGGGTATTGTATTTAAAGCAACAGGGTGTACTTTTATTCTGCTTGGTATGCAGAAAAACACTTTTTGACTTAAATCTGGTGCACTCTTTTTGTTTCGTTGCAGCTCGGCGATCAAGACTCCTGCGAGTCCAGAAAGCACATATGACACAACCTTGTCCGACCTTGTCTGCATCATTTTGGCAGCTTGGTTGTTTGTGTACTGCCTTCTTGTCCTGCCTCAGATTGACTTAAGGACGCTTCCTAAACTCTTTTTTAACACAGACGAATGACTGCAATGTTAACACACAAGACAATTAAAGCTCAACTCTGATCATGTCCTTCTAGTAAAGGAATAGTTCACCCACAAATTTAAGTATAGACACCCTGAAAAAGATTTTCTTTTGTATTCAGTGAAACATGAGGGTCAATAAATGATGCCCGAATTTGTTGCTTGAGTGAACTATCGCTTTAACATGAACCAGGAAAATTGACCATATTGATCAGCTTAGTTGCCTCCATTTTTCCTTTCACATCTGCACATAAAGAAAAAGTGTTTTTTTCTCTCTTGGTTGGAGGGGTTTTTTTTCAGTCAGCTTTTAACTGGGTAATGTTTTGATAAGTGCAAAAGCATCAAAATTACATAGGATTATTTATAAAGCTTCTGAAGAACACGCTTTTTGGCCTTTTGTTTGTGCATTAACTATATGAAGAAAATGCATCTGTAAGACTATGTTTGTATAAAGTAAGTGAAGGTTTTTGCTATGCTTTAAAGCTATTATGCTATGAGATTTTGAATGTATCCTTTTTTTTAAAGCGACCCCTTTTATGTTTTGCATTATATAATAAAAATGAAGGTTTTTCAGCACAAATTCATGCTTAGATTATATTCTGCTAACATTTTTGATATGATAAGGCCAGGGTATTATGGTATAGATATATATTAAGAAATACTGTATAGGGCTCTCTAAACTTAGAGATACTTTTATGACATCAACAGCACTTTTTTACAAACACGAGAGGAAAACTGCCAAAGATTCAGTTAAAGATACTGAAATTTATCCCCAACACAGTGAACAAATGATTAATGTGCCTGTTATTTCAATAATAAATCCTGCACTTACAGTATATATTTTATGCATTCTACAAATTCAAGAGCACACAAAAATCTAACACATTATTGGTCATTTTACACATTTATAAATGCAATATATTGACTGAAATTATGATATTTTGGACACTGAAGGTGTTAGTGATGGTTTTAAGGTCTCTGGACTGATATAAATCTCAAAACCGAAGGATTTACTTTGAGTCTGTGTGGCCTGTAATATGTTGTAAAAAGTTTTTTCTTATATTTTCCTAAATTGTGAGCTGAAATATTTACAGCACAGAATAAGCACACTGACTGCTGAGTGCTAGTTGCATGATCACAGCAAATTAAACTGAACTCTGGCCAAATCCAGAATGTTAAAATGTTAATGCATCCTCATAAATTTACAAGCCTACAAAATATGTCCAAAATTGCAAACAAGCCAAACTTTCTGCATGAGAATGTGTATGGGAAGTAACTTGTGTCTTTAAAAATTTTTTTAAAAGTCAACAAGTGAATCCATGTCCTGCTTTTGTAATGAAAATTGTTACATTTTCATGTTTAAATGCACTGGAGTGCAATAAATGATAAATCCTTTGGATGCCGTGTCTGTTGTGTACTTTATTATTTTAACTTTAAATGAAATCTTACATTTAGCATTTAGACTACTTTAGGTTGAGTGTTTATTATTTTGATTAAACCCAATCATTATTTAAATAATTTTATATATATATATATATCTAAGGTTCAGATATTTATATAAATATATATATTTATATATAGTTACTTAGTAAATCCAAAACATAACAGTTTGCATTAAAATATAAATGTTTCAGCAAGTTTACTAAAGTATTGTTAAAGGAAATATCGCACGCATGGCTAGGCCTAATATCATATTAACCAAAATAATGCTTTTAATTATGAAATGCTGGAAATGTGATCCAGGAGTGTGTTAATCTCCCCTAGTCGCCAGAAATGATAAAAAAAAAATCTTTATTTGCTGACTAGCGCCATCTGCTGGTCGACTCAAACATCTGCGTTTGTTTATATCGGTCGGTGAATTACCTCAGTGAATTATATGTGGAAATAACCACATAAACGTGCTGGCTAAAGACAGAGAGGTTAATTTGCCATACTTCACGTATATCTTAAATCAATATGAAGTGACGATACAGCTCAAAGTTGGTCAGAAACAAAAACAGCTGTGAGCAGGTGATGCAATTAGTCTAAATTTAGTTGAGAATTCCACTGTTGTCTTCAAACAGCCATGCCTTTGTGTCATCTGATGCGCTTTTACTGACATGACCCAACCAAATGTTGTCCAAACTCCCTTTAATCCCACAAAATCGGGTAAGTGCTGCAAATTCAATCCCTCGAGGCCCAGGGTCTGTTATGGCTTGTGCTTGTGGCACTTTCCAGGAATAGGGCACGATTTGTTGTCCCATTTATTTTAAAGCGTTAGAGGCACAAATGCCATGTTTTTGAACGATTAGATAAATTATCTAATACGAAATGAACAGCTTTAAATTGGGCGTTTTGGCCTGTGTCAGAGACTATTATGGCATTATACAACGTCACATTTTTGTCATAACCTGTTTAATTAATGTACACATAATTCTAGTGAAATATTTGATACTAAATATTGAAATAACATTTGACCGTTTATTCTATAATTAAGCTTTTATACAAATATAGTTTTTTTTTATATTTGTATTTATTTCTAGACTATCAGTGTCACACCAAAATATATGACATGCTTTTAGCATCATCAGCTTTTTGTACATTACGATTTTAGTTACGGTACTGAAATACAGATTTGCTTCAGTTCTCCAGAATACTTCTCATCTGAGGTTTCTGTTTGCCAAACTGGCAGCCCATTTACCAAACATGTAGCAATAGCAATTTTCTTGGGCTACAAGAACATTCAGTTCTCAGAACATTTCAGCTAATGCAAAAACTCAGCGGGAAAAGTAATGGTTATTCCTTTTTAATAGTGTTTTTGTAGACTGTGGTAAGTAAAAAGAGTAATATAAAAAAAACACACCCACGACCAGTCTGTTTTCTGAAGCTTATTTACTTACACCGATAAAAAAATGAATTGTACTGTTTACATCTTTGCATCGTATTTGCACAAGCCTCTATCATTGCACAAGGTCAGCAGGTATCGGCACACTATAGTAATGTTTAAAAGGCAGACGAGCATGTAATAATCATATGTTTTAATTTATTAAAAGGGAGCGGGGCAGGGGCTGTATTTATTTGGCACAGCTAAATAGCAGCAGTGTAAAACCAGAAAACTGTGGAAATTCATGAGCTCACCTGTCTGATGTCATACTGTGACACAAAAGCACTGGTAAGCAATAAGGACAGATGGAAAATGACCTCTGCATATGTGTGTGCCCTCATGAGTCAAAGCAGCAGCATTGCAAAGAGAGATTCCTAAATAACATCAAGAGATTCGAGCAGAGATATCTGAATATAAAATACGAAGACATTGCCATTCAAAAGGTTGGGGTTTGTAAGAGGGTTTTTTTTATGCTCATGAAGGCTGCATCTATTGGATGAGTAATATTGTAAAATTATTTCAATTTAAAATGTTTTTATATATATATATATATATATATAGTTTAAAATGTAATTCTGTGATTGCAAAGCTGCATTTTTTAGCTGCATCAAGAATATTTATGTAAAATACTATTTTTCTAAAAACAGAAGTCTCTACTATCACTTTTGATCGTTTTAATGAATTCTTGCGAGACAAAAAAAAAACGTACTGACCCCAAACTTTTAAACTGTAGTGTACAGTTTGCATTCGTGCAGGTGAATATTACCATTTACATGTGTATATTTATTTTTTTTTAAACCTGATAAATCCATAAGACTATTAAATCACTACTCAGACATCTGAGGAAATGTCTCTTCATAACACCATACACATACTGGCTATAATATGATGAAACGAAAGCTTAAAATTGACTCATTCAAGTTTTTTGGCAAGTAAGTCAATAAGTATTATTGTAATTATGTGAATCTTACGGCATACCCAAAGTTAGCTGGCTACAGAGCGATGCATGACGTCACTCTAGCAAATCAAGCAGTAATTAAGCCATTTTAATTGGGCAGTAGAGAACTGTAATCTGTAGAAGGAAGTGTGACTACTAAACTACAGGTTTATTAAAGTGCAGGGAAATCAAGTGCATATGTTGTTTTTGTGGTGTTCAGAAAGACAAGCTTGCTGAAGTTGCTCTGATGGTCTTGGCTTCATATGACAGGTCCGTGGGTTAAATAACCTCTGAAGCATGGGGAAAGACACATGGGAATTCAATAGAATAAAATTCATATAATATAAAACAGATGGCATGAATTTACTAGTATACTATGCCAAGTAATTTTTTTGAATAATCTTCTTTTTAATAACCATTCCTGCATAACATTTCATCAAATTGAAACTTGAGTTGCATAATATTAACTTTATTAACTTAAGTTAGATTTAAAAGCAGATACGTTAAGTCAGATGAATGCGTTCGCATACCGGTTTGCTGATGGGTTTGTATCTCATCCAGGCCAGAAAGACTGCGAAAGGACCGGCGCTCCTTGAAGGCCACTGTAGGAAGCATATCCTCTTCGTCCCTCAGCTCCAGTTTTGGCATTTTTCCTGGACCTGGTAGCCTGATTAAAGGCTTCACGTTCTCACAAGGCAAGTTGTCCTTCACTGATGCATTTTTCTAAAGAGGGCAAAAATTAAGCAGGGCCTCTAGATGTGGCATAAACAAAGCTCCTGCCAGTGTGATAGTCTTACCTTGTCATCAGAGTCTGTCTTTCTTGTTCTTTTCATGATTTCTTCCAGACGCTGATTTGGGAAAAATTAGAAACACAGTATACACTAGGGTCAGTAACATTTTCAGTGTTTTTGAAAGAAGCCTCTCATGCTCAACAAAGCTGCATATAGTAAAATCAGTATGATTGAAATATTATTGCAATTTAAAATGACTTTTTTTCTATTTCAATATTTTTACGTTTTATTAATTCCTGTGATGTCACAGGTGAACTGTCACATGAACCTTCAGATTTCTTATCATTAATGTTGAAAACTGGTAAATACCTTTGCGGAAATGATGATAAATTGGTTTGATTTAATAAAACTTCAAAAGAAGCACTTTGCAATATTTTGTAACATTATAAACATAATGTTATAAATCGTATTATATTACTGTAATTTCTGATCAGTTTAATACACCTTTGCTGAATAAATTCATGTATTTTTACAGATCCCAAAGCTTTGAATCGCAATATTCAAAATGTAAATGATCTTCTCATTTTATGGTTGAAATTTCACAGCTTAGCTTAACTGCTGTCTGCTACTAAGTTGTACCTTTTTCCTTTCTTGGCGGTCAGCCTCTTCTTTCTGGAAACGAGACTCTCTTTCCTTTCTCTGCTGCTCTGCCAGCACCCTCTGACGAGCTTCTTGCTCTCTCTGAGAATACATTATAGAGATTATAGGATTGTTTTTATTATTTCCAATGATGCATTTAACATGACATGATACTAGACTTATTTTAGGGGGAAAAAAACTAATGGTCAGAAGCCAAAAAACTATATAAGCTTACCTGCTGCTGAAGCCTGGTTTCTTCCTCTTTCTGTCTGTGAGCGCTCTCTTCTTCAGCTTTGAGTCGCTCTTCTTCCTCTCTCTTCCTCTTCTCCTCCTCCAGTCTCAGGGCCTCTGCTTCCTGTATGGCTCGCTCTGCAGCTCTTCGACGGAACAGTTCCTCTCTGCTCTTTCTGCACAGATGAGCCACAAAAGCTCAGTTAGGTTCCTGATGCATTTTGAGAACCATACCGAGTTGTACAGTTAATTCAGCAAAGAACTTAACTTGCGGCCTTTTTTATTTTACAAATACAATTTAGCATGATGATCAAATGCAGTTGTAAAGTACTAGACACTAGAAACAAAAGAGGCTTTAAAAGGAAGATTCAAAATACAAAGAATACAAACACCTTTCTATTTCCTCCTTCAGTCTGCGCTCCTCTTCCTCCTTCTCTCTCTGGAGTCGGGCTAGTCGTCTTTTCTCAGTCAGGAGCCGAGTGGCTTCTTCAGGGTCTGTAGTCCAAGCAGCTGCTCTGACTTGTGCTGCGTCACCAATCTGACTTGGTCCTGAAAGTGAAAAAATAGATGGATAACAAATAATAATGAATAAAATAAAAATGCACTTCTTTTTAACATTTTATTCATTAAAGAAGTACTGCAGTTTCCAACTGTTGCCAACATTTATGATTCTAGTAATAAATCGGCATGATTTAGAATTAAAATTATTTCTGAAGGATCATGTGACACTTCTGACTGGAGTAATTACTGATAGATATTCAGCTTTGCACGACAGAAATAAATTATATTTTAAATTATGTAAAAATTTATTTTAAATTGTAATATGATTTCACAATATTACACACACTCTAACAGTCAAACGTTTGGGAACAAAGATTTTTTAGATTGGTTTCTTATGCTTATCAAGGCTAACTGAATTGTTTATTATGAATTGTATATTATATTAATTAAATTACACATATTAAATGAAATATATAAAGTATAGATAGAAAAAAAGAGAGAAAATGTTATATATATATATATATATATATATACATACACAAATTTGTTTGTGATGCTAAATTTGGGGGAAAGTACTCTATTTGTATTATGTCACAGTTTTGTTGACTTTGTTGAGCCATTATAGCTAAAATGTTTTAAACTGAATTATTAACACGTGGGAATTATTGTAAAATGTGTTTTGAGCAAGTCTTTCACAAACCATTAGGAATCTGAGAGCCTGCTGGTGGATTCGGAGGCCCGTTAATAACTGGACTGGACTGGAGTTGGATATCTTGCAGACATTGTTGAGCAAGCGTTTCTTCAGACTCTAGGTCCTCCTCTTCTGGCAGCGGAGGCAAGCTGTCTTGTTTAAGCGTGGCTTGTCTGATATGTGATCTGTTCTGCAGCCTTGGAAAAAGGAAAAATGTAGAGAAAATAGATCATAATGACCTACAGTATAGTTTTGTTATTTTGCGAGTGTGAGGAAATTTAAGTTTAGTTTTATTCATTCCTGTAAGCAAAATCACAAATCTGTCCTACATCTCTGTCGCCATCTGTGGTTGAAATGTTACATTGCAAGTTACTGCTTGTAGTTGTTTTGTTTTGCCATTGCTCTTCTAAATGACGTGCAATGATATAAACCTGAAAATTACTGCCATTCAATGCAGCTTTGGTATTGTTTCTCCTAAACAGCAGTGATATAATTTGGAAAGACTTCTGCTTAAGGATAAGAGATTGTGCTGTACAATGTACCATGGTGTTGAGAGGACATTATTCTCTGGTGAGTTTGTGTCCTGTTTGGGCTTGATTTCGTTTGTTGTTGTTTGTAGCTGTGTCTTTTTCAAGTCCAGTCCCTCAAAATTGCTTTTCGCCACCTGAAATGTTTTGTTAAAACCAAACCATGTCATGAGACAATGAAGCATATATTGTTATATTTAAACAAATGGTTTAAAAATGAACATGAACGCTCACCAGTTCTCTGTTGGTGGTTCTGCGGATGGTGACGTTTGGACTTGAGCTTGCAGGCCTGTTTGGCACTTTCCCACAATGCACCTGGGGCTTTCGTGTGGTGCTTGAGTTCATGGTATGACATGAGGCTGAACGACGACAGATATGAACAACTGAAGATGCATGGTGTTTTTTTTTTTTTTTTAAATGAGGGGATTTAATGAGGATGAATGAGTACGGAGAAATACAGTAGGTTTAAGCAATGAGCATGAGAAGGAGGAAACAGAAGGACGATAATTATTACATCCAGCTCCAAACTTGTGATTTCCTTGCAATTTGTGAATTCCTCAGTCTAAAGTGATACCTGTGTCTCGTGACAGACACACAGCGCTCCTGCTTCTGGCTAGATAAGAGACGGTAGGAGTTTGAAGACGACGGACAAGGTCAATCTCCCATTGACTAAGAGAGCGGCGTTTAGCTAGAGGAGAGCAGAAAGCAGAGCAGCTAACAGAAAGTGATCAGAAAGGAAGTTGGGAAAATAGATGCAAGGCTTGAAGAGAGATATAGTGCCTTTTTTGTGTGTGTGTCATGCATTGAATTATTCACCAATATTCTTTTCGTTCTTGGTGACCCTTCGTGAGCAGTGGGCAGGTTTCTGTTTGGCTTTTTGACTTTTCTCCATCGTCTTCCGCACCACAGACTCATACCGCTCCTAAAACACCGGATGAAAACACTCCCATCATCCCATGATCCATATGTTTTTAATCAGGGTTGCAAAATCTCCACAGCAATTTTTCATCATAGTTGCTACAGACAGTGCTAGTGTTTATGAAACCCGCACAGACAGATGGTATACTAAAATCTGGACGTGTTTGACTAAATTGGTTTCTTATGATTCTGTAAAGTTTGTGATCTGAAGGTTTTTGCTTTAAACTAGTTAGTTTGTATACGTGTATATACTGTAAGTGTTATTATTATATTACTATACCAGTATTTGGAGGTGAATCATTTTGTAATGAAGTAATTCCACAATAAAACATTTAATTACAATTACAAATTCAAATCAATTAATTTATCAAACAAAATACATACAAAATGTTTAAGTGTGTGTGTAAAATATATGTAATTATTTAAATCTTATAAAATTTTTTCTTGTAAAATTTTATTCAATATTTTCTAAACTTTTTGGGGTTGACTTAATTATCTGTATTGTCTTGTCTTTGGTAGTTTATGTACATAAAAAATTTTTTGGACCAAGTACACTTGAATTTATGTATAAAAATTCAATCCTATCCTTTTTCTTCTTTGACCCTTTTTTATAATGTCCAAACTGTTGACTGGAAGCATATTTAAGCTTTGCAAACAAAATCTCTCCCACCAAACACGTTCACCATTTTTCTCATGCACAAACTCACTCTTTCTTCTTTGAGCCTCTGTTTGCGCTTCTCCTCGACTGCCATCCTCCTCCTTTCCTCCCTTTGTCGCTGCTCCTCCAACTTCTTCCTTCGCTCCTCGAGGTGTTTCTCGTAGAACTGCTTGGCCCGCTCTTCCCTCGCCAGCCATCCACGCTCACGAAGGGCTACAGTACAGGTACAATCAGAAAAAAATTTAATAAAGCTTTCTGTTTCTTCTTCTTCAATTGGTAATAATATTACATGTTCAAAGTAAGAAAATTACCCAGCTGTTTTTGGCACGCCTCTCTGCGTTCCCGGGCCAATCGCAGTCTCTCGTCCACTTTTAGAGCATTTGAGTCTAAATTACAAATAATCATTCTGACATTTTACATGCAGCATATAATATAATAAATCCTACTGTGTTGGAATGAATGAAAACATATAAGCAGCTCGGAAGATTCAGCTCTAAAGAGTGAATCATTATTGATATTGTATCCATGGCAGCAGTATCAGGCAGTTAAAAGGCTTTGAGAAAGAAAAATGCAAATGAAATCGATGGATAAATATTAGCTATTTCAGACCTGTATTATTTCCATTTCGTTTGTTGCTGTTAATCTGTGCTGATATAATATTCGGTGGAGCACATGCTTTTCGTTTTTGCTCCAGGGCTGTGGGTTTCACATCAGATCTGGAATCTGAAAAGAGAGAGGGTCTTAGTGCTCTGAAAAAAGCAGATAAATGAACACCAAACGTGAAAGTCTTATTATTTTTTAGTCTTTAAACTTTCTGCTGAAATTGGCTAAACTCTAAAACCCAGTTTGAAAAGCAGACAGGCAGGTTAGAAAGTCAGGGTGTGATGATTTACAACATTACGACAATGAGGAATGCATAGCGTAGTGGAAGCCTTCGTGATTGATCTCTTTGTCAGTAAACATTCTTGAAATAAGCGCACAAGGATGTTTCCTCAAACCTTTGAGTGACGCATGCAACAGTTTCATCAGTTTCATTGTTATTCATACAAGTACCTATCCCATTGTCTCAAGGGAGTTTCCCCCTTGAAATTAATACTTTTATTCAAAGATGCAAAAAAAAAAACAGTGGAGCAGTGAAGACATTGACATAATAAAATAAATAAATGCTTTTCTCTTGAACTGTCTATTTATCAAAGGATCCTGAAAGAAATATATCATGGTTTCCACAAAAATATTAAGCCGAAAAACGGTTTTCAACATTTACAAGAAGAAATGTTTATTGCATCACAGAAATAAATGTAAGAATAAAAAAAACTGATAATAATAATAAAAATTAAAAAGAAAAGTTTCATTAAAATGTAAAAAGCTATCCTAATTTGTAATACCTTTTAATTTGAAAAATTACTGTTTTTATGGTGTTTCTTTTTATTAAATAATTTTAGCTTTGCAATTAAATAATCTATCTAATGAATATACCTTTAACCGTTTTAGCCACATGCAGAAAATATAAGTATTATGTAAGCTGTACTTTATAAGCACGCAACGTTACTTAACCCAGAATTAATACCCTTGGGTTAAGAAAAGATGATAATTTAGCATGTAGTGTACTCTAATAAACTTAACTAAGTAATGTATTTCAACAAATAAAGGCTTGGCTTCCCATACTATGCAGACATTCTCAGTGTCTTTAAGAACACCTCTGTAAACAAAAGTTGAGTGCCAAGAGGCAGATATAAAGAAGAACATGAGGCCTGTCTCATGCAAGTTTTGACTTTGTCCTCTGAACCATGACAGCCCAAGGCCTGTACACTATTACAAAGGCAACATTTGTTTTACTCTAGCCGTGTAGAACAACAAATTCAGCGCCTGACTGAAGACTACGTGGCGAAGCTGAACTCTTAGGGTGAACTTTACACTACAGATCACCACAACAATGCTATCGAGGGGTGAAGCGGAGAGCATGACGGATGCAGAACCTATCAGAACTGCCGAATTTGCATGCATATTTCAGTCACTTGGACTAAGAAAATTGAAGCAGATGAGTTTGACATCAGGGGGCGTTACATAACAGACGTCTATTGTGCGATGCGAGACCCTTATAGACACATTTAGCACAGCTAGCATCATCACACACCTACATGACCCTTTTCTAATACGTCACTATCTGAACTACCCATGCAGAAATGCATTGCTGTTTAGCATATAGAGTCAAATGGGTGCAAAAAAAAGGAGCAGTATCTGTTTATATACAGTATTTTATGATGCAAAGTCTGTTTGTAGACACTGTATGTGTGAATAGAATAGTCATATTTATCGTCTGCATCTCACCAACCTCTCTGCTTCCTCACAGTGTCGCACATCTTCATCCGACCCCTCTCCGAGATCGCAGTGAGACCCAGCTCTGTCTTCCTCCACTCCCGTTCCTGCTCTGCCAGGCTCAGATGAGCTGGCATCTTACAGTGAGTGTGAGTGTGTGTCCGACTAATACATGTAGAGCATCTGTGTCCTCTGTGCACAAGTCTTCCACTCCAGCCAACGGCTTATCAGTGCATCTCTAGCAGGGAATAGACTGGCTAAGAGAGAGAGGAAGAGGAGTGTGAGACAGAAATTCTTCCTGAGGGAGATTGTGTGAGCAGCTGATTTGCTCTCGTCTGGGCTGTGTCCAGCACACGTGCACGGCAAGCAAAATCAGTATCCGTATATTACAGAGGGCACATGTGCCATGCTCTCACAAAAGAAACCCACCCAGCTGGAAGCAGCTGTGTTAATTGGAGGTGTGTTTCCCTTTAAAAATCCGTAGCATGCATTGCATCGGCCGGTCACATTGACTGCGTGCGAGTGGCTGCGGCAAGGATGAAGTATTCACAGTACAACAAAAGAGACAGAGTTGGATGCAAGCGCTTTTTTTCGAAACGGTTGCCTGGGTGATATGCAAAACTGTGCGAGGCATGACATTGCATGCCAGTGTCCAGAAATAGCAGCAGATAAAACCCGCTCTCATCCCATGCAACATAAAATATCCAGTCAATGACAGACCAGACCGGTTCTAGTCCCGTATCTTGCATATGTTTTTCACGCCTCATAATGCTTTTTTCTGATCGGCTTGAGGATCTGCTCTTAGACAGAGAGATGGCGTTATGCTATCAGTAACAACTGTAGATCTATATTGGTGGCTTTTTATGTCATAGGTCACAAGTATTACATTGCGTTTGTCGTCTTTTAGCAAATTTTTGTCTAAAACAACTTGCAGTACATTTTAGGGACAGTCACGCTGGAGGGATGGGTTGGGTGAACTCATAAATCACCCTTTCAGCACTCGGTTTTCAACCTATACAAGCTATAATCTGTAAACCACTCTTATAGAAAACCATGCTTATAGAGGACACAGTGGCTAGAGTAGAGTTCACTCTTTCCACACTATTTACACCATGTAAACTCAATTTTTGTATAAACACTGTTGTTTGACTGCAATAAGGCTCTGGAAAATTCCTTCCATTTTTGTGTAACAAAATATACAGTTCATTGAGCACAAATTGGTCGTTATGGGGCGGGGCATGTTGTCACTATTCAGGACAAATGTTAAAGATATATATCTTTTTTGTTTTTTTTTTGGTTTTATTGATAGACTATTATATGTATTCATATTTTGAGTTGGCTTTTTATTTTTAAAAAAAACTTTTTAATTGTAAATTTTCTTTATAAAGTTTTCATACACACTGTGTATGTGTGTGTGTGTGTATATATATATATATACTGTATGTATATATTATATATGATTTTATTTAT
>JAUMHI010000061.1:4772592-4819839 GCA_032359435.1 Enteromius unitaeniatus
TTATTTTTTTTATATATATATATATATATATATATATATATATATAATATATGTATATATTAATAATTTTAGTACTTGAACTTAAACCTATTTATTTCAGTAAGTTGCCAAGGCAATATCTAAATATTTTCAAGTTTGTAGGTTTCAACTACTATTTCTATTTTATTTTTACTTTATATCAATTACCAAAAACTAGTTTAAATAGTTTGTTAGCAATAACAACTTCTGTAATGATTACATTTAAAATGTTGTCATTGTTTTACAATTAAATGAGAAATATATTACATTATTATACATTAGATTATATTATACATTGGAGTTACAGTTACAGTTGGAATGTAGTTTAGTAGAATGGGATTAAAATATATGATATATTGTATATACACTCACGTTTTTTTTTTTTTTTACTTGTTTGACTTTTTTTTTTTGACTGCTCAAAATCTTTGGATTACTACTATATAGCCAATTTGACCGCTAGCCTCAGTCTCATCAATATTGTAACATTACACCATTTATCATATATGCAAACTTGATTTATCTGGAAACAAGCACCAAAAGCCCAAAAGAAAATGTTTCCAGGTTTCAAAGTGCATGTCTTTAATTTGTTTACATGCAAATTTACTGTTAGTTACACAAAAACACCCTACAAAGACACTAGTTAGCAGGTTGTGAGCAGGTTAGGTGAGCAGGGTGGTGGGTCTTCCAGGTTTCCCAGATTCTCAGGATCTGGAATGGAATGTCCCTACAGATGATTACAGTAATGTTCTGTTCAGATCATATTTGTAATTAATTAAAACAGTATTTTTGGGATGTTTATGATTTAATGCCATCTATGATTTTTTTTTATCAGTTTCTGTAACTGGATATCAGCCAGTACATCTAAAAATGGGTGTGAGAGGGAGGAATCCACATGAATAGTCAATGAGTGATTGGCAGTCTGTCTGATGTGAAGGCAAATGGAGGAATGAGGAAATGGGGCTTGTCAAAGTTTCTTTCCCCTTTCTGTCAGAAAGGTAGAGTCAGTGTTAAGTTGGCTGACAGATGTCTGTTGTCTGCACCGATATGTAGGATACAAGAGCAGAGGAGAGACTGCCCAGGAACTGCATCTGAATACTTCAAACAAGAGTTCACTGACAGAAGGAGGTCATTGAATTATTATTTGTACAGGTACTTTATCTTTTTCCACTATATTTTCGCTCATATGTTACACTTGTCATTTTGTATGAAAATGAATCCTGACTTGTTAATACACTTCATTTGGATTTTTAAAAAATAATTTATACAGTTAATTATTTCATTTCTGCCTCTTTAAGAAACGTTCTTCTGTCTTACATTTTTCTTGTTCAGTGAGCATAATCATCGAACAGTGAAACTGGGAGAGGTGCGTTTCTCACTCTTCGCAAGTGACTAAGAGCAGGTGGATCTCAAAGTTTTGTTCTGGAACCTGTTCCATGTGTCATTTTGGTTTTGGGGTGAGGTTTACCTACTGTACCTGTAGTACCTTTCAAATTATATTTCTATATTAAAGACATGTCACTGTAGAATAACTAACCAAGAAGGATTGGTTACCATTTAATTAAAAAGCAGTTATACTGGTTTGATTTGTTGTCATGGTAAAATGACGCAAACGATCCCAGCTAAAGTTTTATACAAATAGTAAACAAGCAACGTTAAATCCATAGAACGTGCAACATAATATGTGTAATAGTTACACAAAAATTACATTTATTTTAATAAATACCATCATGTTGTTCCAAACCTGTAACGTTTTTATTCTTCTGTGCAACAAAACACTTTAGTTCAGGTTTTTCAAGGCAACACACTAATTACAAGAGAACGGAAACTTCAACTTCAAAAAGCAAATAAAATCATAATGATATCATAAAATTAGTCCATACCACGCTTGCGTTTATATTCCAAGTCTTCTGAAGCCATTAGGTTTGTGTGAGAAACACACTGAAATGTACATGTTTGTCAATAAAAATATTCCTCCCTAGTGAGCTGTTAACGGCCGCGAGCTGGTGATTTAGTCAACTCAGGAACCGGCTCAGTCAGATCCAGTTTCAGACTGTTTTTGCTGAACTGGACCAACCAATTAATTCAAATTATTGATTCATTCACAAATCAGTCATGGCCACTTGATCTATGTGTCATACAGAGCCTCAGAAGGATGAGTTTTATATTTTTATTGTATTTCTGTGAGCTTGAAAACTTCAGTACCTGACCTTCTTGAGTACATTTAGATCACTTAGTGTGTCGGGTTGCATTAAAACTGCTTCATTGCAGTGCTTGCCAACATGAAAACCAACTTCTGGTAATACCAGTGCAAACTTTATATGAAATCATCTTTCTGTGCTAACTAAGCAAAACAGTCAACATAAAAGAGTGCTTTTGAATTTCATAGTAAGTGTATGACTAACTTTTGTGACAGGACTCAGGACATGTATTTTTAACTAGCTGGCTTCTATAGTGTAAGGCGCTAGAAATCAGGCGCAACTAAAACTGTATGATGTCCACAATGACTATACTCTCTAAAATGTCTACATCATGGTTAAGTTGTATAATTATACACTTTATATACACGTGACTTAAAGCAATTGCCACTGTAACATTAAGAAGAGGAACCAAATGACTGTAAACTGTAAATAAAACAAGATAACACTGAGTTTTTGTTTTTAGAATTTTGTTTAATTTAGTCTTTCTTGCTGCTTTGCAATATAATATATGTGAATGAAATAATGTATTCTGCATGTCATCTGTGTTTTTTATGTAGGTCTCACAATCATGGCACCAATCAGCACAGATTTAGTAGGCTGGGCGGTCACAGAACAACCAGAGGCTGCCTTTCTCTCCATAGCTGTCCTCTTCATCGTTGGCATCGCACTTCTTGTCCTCTGTGCAAGCTGTAAAAAGTGAGTGGTTTCTGAGTGACCTTTAAGAGGTTTTGGTTAAAAAAACTAACAAACAAAAAAACATGCCTCAAAAGATGAAGTCACCTGAAACAGGCAACAATGCATGTCCTATAGGTATATAGGAGTCACCCACACCGCTGCTGTAAGCTACATACCTAGACATCATGGTCAAGTTTTTCTACTGTGTAAGGAATGAGGCAGGAATGTGGCTCTGTCACAAAACACAGAGAGCAGCATCTTACTCATATTAGCTCATGCATGACATTTGAATACATGAAACCAAGGAAACAAGCAGTATATCGTGAGACTAGTTTATAAAGTCTATGCAGACTGTCTGCATAATGATATATAAGCCAGTAGGTCAAATACTACCAGTTAGCATTTCAGTCTGATTCACGTCGCGTAAATGGCCAAAACTAAAAAAGAAACATTTGGTACTAAAAAGAAAAGATTTGATGGTGAATTCAGGGTTATTTACAATGTTACATTTAGTTGCAGTATTAATCACAACCACTAGAGGCCAGCCAAGAGGCATTTTTTGCACTGGCAGTTAAGCAATGAAGTTATGTGTGTTTATCCAAGAAGCTAACTGTTAATCCAATATAAATGTACGATAAAATTTTAATTTTGAGATGAATTTGCATTTACTTGGCCATTTACCCTCAGCTGCGGTTTGTCGGCCAATAGAGGCCAGTCAAGATCTTTATTGCACGTGGGATGAACTTTAGGGATGAAGCTTTGTTTAGTGACATAAATTAGGTTTGTTACTCGTGTTTTGAAAAAAATCCTTCAAATCATCTTGATTTATTACTTTCAGACATTCTTTTGAGTTAGAAAACCACAGCCCACCCGAGCAGCAGAAATCATCCACACTTGTGAGCGTGGTGAGTGTCTAAACCTAGATGTGTATATAAATATATATATGTGTGTGTGTGTGTGTGTTCACACTACCATACAAAAGTTTGGGATCAGTAGGATTTTGTTTTTTTTTAATTGAGTCTCTTATGCTCATCAAGGCTGTTGGTTTGACCAAAATTGCATAAGCATGATTATATTATTGCAATTTTTAATATTGGTTTCCTATTTTTAATATACAACTTATTTCTGTGACACAGCCCTGAATTTTCATCAGCCATTTCTCCAATCTTTCAGGATCATGTGACACCTTCAGTGTCACATGATCCTTCAGAAATCATTTAACATGGGGGTGGGGTAAAAATGTGTCCCAGGCCCCCTCTTCCTCTATGGGCACTTGGAAACGTCAAAGCCCCTGTTTACCATGCCTTCTTTGATGAATAGAATGTTCATTCAAACAAGAAATATAAGCTTTTACTATCAATTTCCAATGCAATTTTAACCCATCCTTGCTGAATATTACTATTAATTTCCTTAAAAAATTAAATACTGACCACATTGAATAGTAGTGTTTATTGTAACACACAATTACTACTTTGATAAAAGAATGTAATAAACAGTGTTGATTCAAAGAAAACTGAAACAGGTCCCAAAAGTATTAAGCAGATGTTTTCAACACTGACATATCAGTATATTAAAATGATATCTGAAGGATTATGTAACACTGAAGACTGGAGTAATGATATGTGAAATTTTATATAAAAATATATTTTCCACAAACACACAGGCAATTATTATATTATTTGATAATTATCAGCCAAGACTGCTTATTTGATCATTCCCCCTGATTTAATATTGTTAAATATTATTGCTAAATGGAAAAATATACATTTTAACATGTAATTTACTCCTGTGATGACAAAGCTGATTTTCAGCAGCCATTGTTTCAGTCTTCAGAGTCACATGATCCTCCCGAAATCATTTTAATATGCAGATTTGGTGCTCAGTTATTAATAACGATTCTTATTATTGTCAATGTTCCAATATTTTTGTGAAAACTGACCATTTTTTTCTGAATTCCTTGATTAAATAGTTCCACGAACAGTGTTTTATTTTATTTTCGTAACATTGGAATTTGTGTTTGTATTTTACAAGATTCCTGTTTTGTATTTATTATATTACAGTGTTTCTATAAACTATTATATAAATCTTGTGCTTACTTGTAATCAGGCAAAAATGGACGATTCAAGAGGTGCCAGACACAACCCTACTGCTAATGACATCACAGAAGATGAAATCGGTAAACTGAGTTGTCAATGACAATGAATTTCTTTTGAACCTGCAAAGACATTTATCTCTTTGCAATGCTATCAAGCCCACTCAGCAGATGAACTTTAATCTTGTCTTTAAAGGTATAGAGGCTGTGGAGGGTGGTCTTGAGTGCAGACCCTGGAGAAGTCACACTTTCACTCACGGTACGTCTCTCCTGAACAAAAAAAAGATGATTGAGAAATTCAAACCACAAGAGTCATTTAATCCCAGTGAAATTGCTTCACTTTTCACCACACGGTATAGTCTGACGCATGACTATATATCTGGGCTTTCTGCAGGTTCAAGCTCACAACCTCAGATAAACGGCGGGGTTGGGACAACGACTGAGGGTTCGCTGACACTTCAATCTATCTGAGAAAGCGTAAGCACTTCGGATGACCCTCTTCTACTCTCAAAGTGCTTTTTGAGTGAAATTGCACATGACAGTACGAACATATAAATACCTTTCTTATTATTTTTTAATTCAGATGACAAAAGTGGAGTCGCTGCTTTAGGATGATGGGGGGAAAAAAGCCTGCAGAGAGCTCCACCATCTTTATTATGCAACCTGAAATGCTCAAACTAATCAACCCCTTCACTATTTGGACGATAAATGGTTTTTGTATCCTACTGAAGCTAGGCCGAGGTCCTGCTTTGTGGCATTGACTCCCATAAGTACCCATCAAACTTCGAGACTATAGGAATTATAGGAGCCCCTGATTGGTCACTCAGCATTGATTGGACTGATTCAAAGCTGAACCCTTTTGCAGTGTTTTAGAATAATGGTCCCTTAGGGGAGGGGGAGCCTGATCTTCTGGCCACACCTGTATTGACAAATAGGGATCTCTGTTTAGATGGTCAAAGATTAAATGCAACATAAACACAAAAACCAGGTGTTATCTCCATCTGAAGAGGAGGGGGAAGCGTCGGCATCATGACCTAAAGAAATAAAAGATTTGACTTTTATCTTTTTCTAACGAAGTCCAGTATTGTGAAATGATTCTGTATTCATAAACATTCTGAGAAGGGGTGCAATATAAACTTTATTTCTTGGATCAACTGGTCTGTATATGTTATATATAAGTTTATGGAGTTAAATAGCAGCATACTAGTGAATACTTTTAGGTATTAAACAAATGTGTGAACTCCAGCGGGCATGAACGATGTAATTAAAGTAACAGATGCTTTAGAATTAACCCTTTGTTCTGGTGAGATTGACTTTATTCTTTTATTAATGGAAATATTTGCTACATAGTATTTGGGCTTTTATTTGTCATACTTTTTAACTTTTGTAAAGGGTAGAGGCTGACATTCTTACATTATCTTTGAAATAATTAGGTTATTCTAGAATTAGAAATGTTTGTTTAAAAATGAGAAGCAATTGTATTATTGTGATACTTCTCTGCTAAATCAAATTCTAAGTAGTGTAAACAACATACAAGAAACCTTGTGACCTTAAAAAAAATATGGAAAAAAGTTCAACATTTTGTAGACATTAAAACAAATGTATGAAACCAACATACACTTCTAAGAACTGACATCCTTTTTTTATAATTGACCCTTAAACAGACAAAATATTAAACTCTTTGCTAGATCTAAAGCAAAACAATATGCAGTATATCAAATATTAGGTAATATAAAAGGATGCATTCACCACAGGGGCATTTACCGTTGTGATAATGTTACATCTATTACTGTTTTATATCAGGTTTCTGTCTAACCAAAAATACCAGGGTGTTTGGATATGTGTTCAAAGTGGGCATTTTGCGGTTCTCAGGAATCAACCTGATACTATAATCCTGCATGTTTTGTATTAGTTTTATTTGCATGCCTTATCTAATAAATTCTTAATGTGTTTAATTCAAACTTTTGCTTTTGCTTATACAATTGCACACAAATACCAAAACACTGTGAAAACATAACACAATGCACAAAAAGCATCAATGCACCATGCATTTATCATGCACTTATGTATATTTATTAAGTCACACATAAATGCCAAAACAACAAATATATAACGTTATATTAAAACATTTTAAACCTACGTCTTTGACCTATTTTCTTAATACTCACGTTCGATGGTGAGTAAATAAACAACAATAAAGCACACTGTCAGGTCTTCACGTGACGCTGTTCTGCTAGTTTTTGGGAAACGTGCAGAACGCTGGATCTGTGTGTTCTAGCGCGTGGATGTGCTTTCCCTCACGTACGCATTCATTGGCCTCAACTGCTGCACGAACCCGGCGCGTGGGGAGCTACGTCACAGCGATCGACCAATGGCGATGCCACCGGACCGGGAGAGCTCGTATTATGTAACCCTTTCGTACCCTCCCTCTTTAGAAAGCACAGCTACTGAAAAAAAAAGGAAAGAAAGAAAGCACAGCTACTGAACTTAAGAATGTAGGTTGCTTTGCATCGTGCATTTAAATACAACATACTGCTCTCCTAGCAAACCATTATAATGTATTGACTCTCGTTAGTAAGACCAAAAAGCGCATTGTGTATACTTTAGTGAAACAGTTGACAGCAGCACCATATGAGTTTTTCAAAACCTAAAACCTCATGCATCTGAAGCACTCCATGCTGTATATTTTATAACTGCAACTGAAAACAAGTCAAACATGACCCCGAGGTTAATCCTATAAAGGAAATGCATTACATGCGGTTTCAACGCACACTTAGTGAAATAAAAAAATGAAGAGTCACAAATATGCATGCTTTGGGTAATTTTGCAACAGTGCAGCACGTTGTTTCTCCGCATCCCTGTTTTAATGCATTTCACAGGAGCAATGCAAACCCGCAGAGATGAAATAAAAGTGCTGTGGGAGTACGTCTAATACAGTGCGCCATGTGTGTCCATTGTGTTTCTTGACCCTTCCTCAACTTCTGCGTAATCAAGTTGGAATTGTAGGGCGTGTGTCTTGGAAAGCGGTTTTTAGCCAATGAGCGTCGACATCTCTACCACATGGTCAGGTTGTTTACTACAAGAGCAGAAGCCCGCTAGAAGGCGCTGCGTGGAAAACACGGCACCGGATTGCACCGGAACGGCTCGCCGCTGTGAGAACGGACGCAATGCGGATTAAAACTAAAACTAAACCGCATGCTTTATATGCTAAATGAACACTGTCGAGCAGAACAGACCGCTTTAATAGTGGTGGTGTTGTGGTCTCGGTGCTTTATCAAACATGCACAGTTACGCGTAACCGTGAAGATCCAGGCCGGGATTTTGAATACTTGAACACAAGCCGTTCTGGGCTCTGAAAAAGGACATTTTCAAGTTACAGCCGGTCAGAGCGAGCCTTGTGGGAAGGGGGTGTGTTGAAATTTGGCAAAGGTACGTGCGCAGCGTTCATTGAAAGTTTTTTCCTCTGTTTGATTGCATTCGTGTCTTATCTTTGCTCTGCATGCTTCTTAATCGTCGACACTGCACTGTTTGGTGCCTTTGAGGTTAGTACATTATTGCAGTGAGTTATTATGAAAAGGCTTTTGGTTGTTTGGTCGCTCGTGGCTTGTTTATGCGACGATTTAAAACCTTTTAGGCGTACGATTGCGTTAGTTGTTCTGTACTCAATCGTTATCAACATAACTGTGAACTTTTGCATGTGTTGGGGGAACCGTTTTCGGGAAGAATTGAGGAGGAGGAGGAGGAGGAGGAGGAGGAGGAGGGGGGGTGCAGTTGGTTAATTCGTCTTTAGGATCTGCAAAAACTAACTTTTCAGCATTGGGAGAGATTAACTGTCCAGCTGCTACATGCTGGTCAGTTTTGCAAAGGCAGCGTTTTAACGCTTTGAGTGAACGCTGGATGGATAATCTGCGTCGCGTTTTCGTCGCGTCGCGGCTGTGAGCATGTGGGGAGCGACTCACGCGCTGTTATTAATTTTAAGATCAAGCGGATCTTGAACGAACGGCTCTTTTGAGTTGGATATATCTTCAATGATCTGATTAAGCCGGTTCACAAAACCTGTCTGAACGTGCATGGATCGAACCGGTTGTTTTATGTCCGACGCGAGTTGTTTAAATAACCAAACAGTAGAGACTTTAACGCTTGTGATTTATGACCGAGTTTTATTAAGCAATACTGTATAAAAACGCACATGCTTTGAGATTGTTCAATACGTTATAAGTTCTAACTGACTTTGTTCTTGAGTCATAACAGAATGAATGGGTTACATTTATATTTCAGTGATCGCCTTTATAAATATAAAACCGTAATAAGCAGTGCTACGTGCCTGCATGGCTTCTTGGGAATGTTTTAGGAACATGCAATATGCCACGCCGGTGTGTTAGGGAACACGTTATGACGTATTACGTTATGACGTAATTGCCGAATCGGTTTTTGAACCGGTTCTTTACAAAGAGCCGATTAGCGGAAATAAATGTAACGTTCTAGCACTAGTTCTAAATACTGACTCGAACCATGACGTCATACACATGCTCTCTCATCACCTTTTACAGCCGCTCATGTGTGATTCGATTTTAGACTGATTTGCGAAAGGAAAACGGATTTTGTTGCAGGATAGATGGGAAAAAAGGCATTTGTGTAAAATCTTTTCTCCAGTTGTTACTGTTTTTTTTTTTTTTACAAGCGAGAAAAAAATAATTTAGTTCTTCTTCAAACTATCAGTAAGCTTTGGATACTGTACATTGCATGTTGTGCAACATTGACATGCCAAGAAAAGGTCACAGTGTAAAGTAAATCATACAATATCAAGTAATTTTCTTGATATCTTTGGGTTGAAAACAACCGTTTAATATTTACGTGAAAACTGACATTGATTTAATAATAACTTTAATTATTACATTTCAAAATAACATTATTTTTTTACTTTTTAGTGTCTATAACTCTTATTTGCTTGTTTACAGGATGTTATCTTTAAATAAATCTCAGTTGTTTACTTTATATTGTGTTTTGACCCCTTCTTGACATGTCAATGTCGCACAATATGCAGTGGTTAGAATGTACCGTTTTCCAAGCAGATGTAAATGAAGCACATCTTATTTACCTATGATTTTATACATAATAAGAATACAAAAATACAAGACGTATTTTCTTACGTTACTCTGAATCACCCTTTACTGGAATAGAGGAAACCTAATACCTAACAGCAGCTGGAAATAATGCTCAATTTTTTCTGTGCCCTAAACTCTTGGGTGAACATTCGGGTCTTAGAGGGCCTAGCGTGACCATAGCAGTTTTCTGGCTTGCATCAGTTTAAAGTAGTTTTTGCGTGGTTCGTTCTGTGCTGACAGTGACTCATAGTCACTGTGCTCAGTTGCACGTAAACTTCAAATTTTGCATCATTCGTCCTGTGATGTCTTAACCATTTGACACTTAGTTGCCGGATGTTTCATGTAAACATGTTTGGTGACTCAGGCTGATTTCACTGTTCAGACCGAACAGGTGTCAACGAGGATGAGACTAATGCTGATATTTTGGATACACCAGTGGCCTTTCTTTTCATTTGTTCCTGAATTTGTTTTGGTGCATGTTTAGATATTTTATAAATGAATAGAAATATGATTTTTATGGCATAAACCTTTTTAGTCGACTTTTTGGTGTTTTAATTTCCAGACTGATGCTGATATCTAAAGAAATGAAGAGATTTTTTTTTTTTTTAAACTAAAAGGGAATATCAGGCTCTCTGTCTGGCAATAAAATGTGCTGAGTGGCCAAAAAGTAATCATTTTTTTGGGTTTGCTCTTCTTAGATTCCTGTTCGTCGTTTGAATAGCGCTGCTGAATCTCCTTCAGGAGTTCTTCAAAGCAGTTGAGAAGATACAAGGTGTTATTCACAGAAAATGGTACCGAAGACTAGACTTGGTAAACGGTCCCCACTGGGCACCCTGGTGTGTGGTTCCTCAACAGAGGGCCTGACAGAAACGGGACCCCACGGATGCCCGGACAATGGGCTTCACAGAAGCAAGCTTTACCCAGGGCAGAAGGTAGGTTATATCTTTGTAGATTCAATCGAAATATGAATGGTATTCCCTGTTAGGTGTGGTACACAATGTGAACATTACTGTGTTCAGTGTCTTCATGGTGTTTTACCTGGTATGTTTCAGGTGTATGTGCACTGCGGAGGCCAAGAATGCGGAGGTGTGGTTGAACAGCATAACCACGTGGACAATGAAGTGTCTATCTTCCTGCCACAGCTCAACCAGCACGTTCATCGCAAGCTGGAAGACGTGTGGACGAGCCCCACGTCCAGTTCTACCTCCTCAGTCTCCTCATCCATTGATGTGCCAAGAAGGTACGTCTTGTTATAGTTGTCTAAAGGACGAATGCTGACCTTTTAAAGCAAAAACACTGCTTTTAACGCTACTTCGGCACTGCAGGAATCCAGAGACGGTGGACATGGATGAGATTATGGCTGCAATGGTGCTTACAAGTCTGTCGTGCAGTCCAGTCATCCAACACTCGGCTCCGGGGAGCTCAACTCAAGGTTAGTAGAACATTACATTTAATAGTTGTTTTTTCGGAAAGTTGCAAGCAGCAATGCACAAATCCGGCAAAAACTAGCTGAGATTGCTCAACACTTGCTAAGATAGGTGTTAGTCACCAAGATGAAATCCCGAACAACTGCAGACAGTATTCATTAGTAAAAAGAAGTCTAACTGCAAGAGCTAGTACAGGATTGCTTGTCATAGTTTATCATCACTCCTGAAAGATCCTAACCAGAGTAAACCAGACTGAACTGAAATGTTAAAACTTCTGAATAAAATGTAACTATATAAATAAATGAGATTTGTACGGATAGTTTTTTTTTTTAAAGCGACATATGCTCACAACGACTGCATTTATTTGATTAAAAATACTGTAAAAACTAACTTATAGGTATTTATATAGTTAACTTATAAAATATTTGAAAAATGTTTTCTGCTGTAAATGTAATTTATTCCTGTGATGGCAAGGCTAAATTTTCAGCAGCTTTTACTCCAGTATTCAGTGTCACATTTTCTTCAGGATTCAGTGTTGTTGTTTTTTTTTGTTTTCAAGACTCTATACGAAAAGAGAATTTAAAAAGAACAGCATTTAAATGAAATCTATTATAACATTAATTAAAAAAAAATCTCTGATCCCCAAACAGTAGTGTATTTATACATTATCATTTATTGTGCATTGCATTTATATAGTATGAATTATTTAATTAGTTTGTATTATACCACACTTAAATATATTAAATAATAGCTTAAAGGACATATACATTTTTAATGAAGCACATCTTCTCATTTACCTGTTATTTTTCTTTGCTTGCTTAGCTTCGTGTGGAATAGAAAATGGTGCTAGCGAGCTGTCTGATGGTGGATATTGGAGCTGCGACCATGGAAACGGAAGCCCTGCCCCATCCCCGCCAATCGCAGAGATTGAAAAGAGCACCCCTCTCGTCGATGAAGGCTTGGACATGGAACTGGACCAAATGTTGTTCAACGAGCCAACGCCAAGAAAACGCAAAGTACGTTGTAAAACCTAATAAAATCAAGGGTAAAATCTATATATCAAGGGTTGGTTTACTGATGACATAGCTTGCCTTTTTATTTTTTAAACATTGTTTCCCCCCCTTTAGAACTCGGTGAAAGTTGCATATCGGTGCTTGTGGCCAAATTGTGGAAAAATACTGACCACAGTAGTGGGCATCAAACGTCACATTCGAAATTCTCATCTTGGGTAAGCCTTGCGTATTACAATCATGCGCTCTTACCAGTGAACGCAGCAATCTGGGACGTTTTTATCGTAACCATACTGTGTATCGTGCTTTCTGCAGACAAAGTGATGAGCACTCCCAAAGGGAAGAAGACTTTTACTACACTGAAGTCTATCAGGACTTGGAACAGATCACTCCCTCTGGTGGCCACCGGCCTTCCTGCACTTCTCCATCCAGTCCCAGCCGGCTCACGCCCCCACTTCCCTCCACCCCAGACATGCTCCAGCCCAGCCCGCTCAGCCAGTCCGCCCCAGGCAGCTTCTGGCAGGTCCATTCTGAGCACTCTTACCAAGTAAGATGCTTGACATTGCTGTGGTGCAACTAAACAATGTGTTGCTTTCGAGGGCGTTTCGATTCAAAGATATGGTCACATATCACTTGCATGTAAATGAGCAAACATGGATGATCGTTTAATGTGATGTCTACTCCTCAGGCTCCTTCACCTGTTCAGGTTGTGACTCAGAGCAAACCAGTCCCTGTTCCCGTGTCCTGTCATTGGACCCCATCCCTCACAGTTCACCAGAGCAAACAGGTGAGAGTCTTTGAGGCTGGAGAAATCTCAGCACAGATGTCTTAAAAGGGGGGCTTTTTCCTGGCAGTATTTAAAGGTAATGGATTGGTTATGCAACGTTTTCTCGGAGGCTTGCAGAACATACAAAGCACCACGTGGTCTCAAAGGCCTTCTGTGTTTTCGACTGGAAATGGGAGTGACATGCACATGTTGTTTTCGTGTCCTTTGTTCCTCCAATAAAGAAATGCGGATGGTATTGCAGTGCCATCTAGTGGAGTTGACCCTGTTTTCTTTGTCTGAGCACATGCTTGGCACTAGGAAGAAAAATGATCTAATTTGCATATTTTGAGCTTGCTTGCTTGGTTTTAAATATTTTGCTTGTTGATTCATATATCCCAAAATAAGATGCCATGTATATGCCTTAATGCATATAACAGAGAACAGGTTTACTACACTGGTGCATTGTTTTTACTGTAACATAACCTGCAGTGCGTCATTCTGTGACTAATGGTGGTCTCTCTCTCTCTCTCTCTCTCTCTCCCTCTGTTTGCTCCCCAGGGCTCACCATTCCGCCGTCGTTCAGTAAGTGTTGGTGAACAGTGGCTCCAAAATAACAATGCCACCTTCAGGCCACATCCTGCCAGTGTTTCACCTCCAAGAAACCATTGCACTTCAAGGTGGGATTTGTGTTTTTAGCAACTATTTAATCTTGTATTGTTGATTTAAAATTTTTAGGAACAAAAAAACTTAAGCTTGAAAATGGTTGGTATTTTTATGTTTCTTCACCTGTAATAACTTTTTTTTGTCGACGTAACCAAGATAGCTGCAAAATACAAAACATGCTCACTGTACATTGAAATATTGATGAATTGATTCTAGTTCTGTTCAGGCTATGTTATTTTTGTACATGTGGTAGGAGAAAAACACTGACTTTATGGATTCGGATGGGAATAAAACCAACGGCTGGCCTCTAAAAATGTTGAAAATACCCCAATTACTGTCTGAATAGGGCTAATGTTTAAAACAGCTGCTTAATATTTCTGTGGAAAGTTCCAAAGAACACAACCTTGAATCCTTGCTTACAATTTTGATGGAAGATGATGCATGCGTGCTGAATTAAAGTAAAAAATGAAGATGCCAAACTATAAATTACATAGTTCACCTTTTAATATGTTGTCAGTTGCTATTTTTATTTTCCTTTGAAATTAGATGTCAATTTTAATTCTTAATTTCTGTTATATTAATAGGAGGATTCGGGGCGAAGCCAAGAAATGCCGAAAGGTGTACGGCATTGAGCACCGAGACCAGTGGTGCACCGCCTGCCGCTGGAAAAAGGCCTGTCAGAGATTCCTCGACTGAATCCTTCTTTAGATTGATGGAGACAGAACACTAACCTTACAGAGACCCACAATAGGGCATCTTACCTGGAACTATGGTTGGAAGAAACCAAAAGAGCACCTTTGTGACTTAAAACTTTTTCTACTTTTTAATCTTGTGTTTTTTTTGGAAATGTGCTAAGGAATTATGTTGGTGCTGGAAGAATAAAGCAAAAAGGACAGCCTCTGCCCCACAAACTCCTGAAGTCTTCCTACGTCTTATATCAAGAACCCAAGAAGTCTGATGTTCTTTTACGAGCAGCAAGCAGCCATATACTTTAATGTTTAATGTGATGTAAGCGTTGTCGTCATCAGACACCGATGGAAAGTTTACTTATCATTCCAACTTAATTGCTAATTATGAGAGGTCTTTATCGTGGTCCATTGCTTTCAGGGGCATAATTGGCAGCTTATGGTTAATTGTAGATAAACAAGTACGCTGAATAAATGTTTTAATAGCATATAATGTTTATGTTCATGTATGCCATGTTTACTTGGTGAGATGCAGTTTTATTTTCTTTGATTTTCCAGTGCAAAATTTTGTAAAACAAACTTTTTGAAAAGGAAAAAGGAGGGGAAAAAAAGATTTTGTATTACGATTTTGATATCTGCAATGTGTTCAATCGTATGTCATTATCATTGTATTTCTGTCACAGGTTATACTTCTGTGGAATGAGATGATTCACTTTTCTATCACATGAATATTAAGGAATTATCTGTGTAAACATGCATGATCTGATACAGTTGTTCGTTTATTATTGCGCTTTTGCCCCCGTCTGCTTTCTGGCTGTCCGTCGGTTTAAGTTGTGTTCTTGCCAAAGAGAATCTCAGCAAGATAATACATCATATACATCTCTGAAAAATAATGTGAAATGAATCTGTTGATCATTTATGAGAAATTTGTTACCAACTGTTTGATTGGTTCATACTGGGTCCAAATATTTTCTTACTTTGTATAACACTTCTAAACGTCATCTTTGTATGTGTAGCTCAATGTCTTTTGCAAAGCTGGATGCTTTGACAACATAAAACTGAATGTACCTTACCCTGAAGATCTCTTTAAATCTCAATGCATTTCTGACAGTCATGGTCATAGCTGTTTAAGGACATCCTAGTCTGAGAGACATTCGATGAAGCTCATGGAAAACAATCTTTTTGTAAATTTTTGTATAGTACTTCCAAAGTATTTTCTTTTAAGAAAAGTCAAAATCTGTTCAAGATAAAAGTATAATTTCTTTTCATGAAACTTATGTTGCTTCAGGCCTTTTTAAAAAAATAAAATAAACCTTTGTGCAAACAAGTACAGCTGTAATTGTTTAATTTTAATGTGTCCTTTTGAGGATGACGAGGTGGAGTGCTTTTAGTATGGAGTAAGACAAATGGGTGGGATGATATTACAAGTTTAAAATCCCGATGAACAAAATACTTCAGGACACAATCATTTGCTGCATGACAAGCCACAGAAAATAGTAAACTATTTTATTGACATAGTTCAGTTACTATGTACAGTTAATTTAGTCAACATCATGATTTTTATCATTAGAATAAAGGGAAAAGCATGACTCGGCAATGTTTGCATAAATACATCATTTCATCTGCACAAATACAAATCAACTTCATCAGTTTCAGAAGAATAAAATTAAAGCTTTTGGTTTCCCACTGTTAGATGAGG
This sequence comes from Enteromius unitaeniatus, assembly GCA_032359435.1. Lineage (NCBI taxonomy): Eukaryota > Metazoa > Chordata > Actinopteri > Cypriniformes > Cyprinidae > Enteromius > Enteromius unitaeniatus. The sequence continues at coordinate 4,788,932 of JAUMHI010000061.1, forward strand.
AATTGCAGACTCTGTGTGCAAATGCGTGACAGAATTTGTTGTGTTTGTATAGGCATATTACAGTGATGAGTCTTTGCTGGAATGGTTTATGCAAAATCTGGCTTTATTTATTTTTTGGGAGAGACATTAAACACAGATTAGCTTTCCTTAATCCCCTTAAAGGAATAGTTCACCCAAAAATGCCAATTCTATCATGCTCACATCTTTCTGACCCCATTTTATTGTATTTCTTCTTTAAAACAAAAAGCTGATATTAAGCAGACTGTTAAAGCTGCTCTTTTCACAACATAATCTCATAGCAATGAATATGTTTTGGTGAATTGGTCTCACTCATTCGTACAATCTGCGTATGGTCCACTGATAGTTATGTTTCTAAAGAAATGTACATTTACTGGGTACAAATTCATATGAAAATGATACTTCATGAAATAGATATGTTTTTTCCATTCAGTGTAAGCAAACTGAGAATTGTTATGGCCCATTATGCTCTAAAAATGACAAAAAGTGGCATAAAGAATGGCCTATATGATTTCTAAAGCAAAATGAGATAGAAATTATTGTTACCACTTCCAAAACATAATTGTTTAGCACGTCACATGACAAAATTAAAGCTTAGCAAACTGAACGCAAGCATATGAGATTGGTTTGATGGCAGTAAAAATCTAAATGTTAGTCTTGTTTCTCATGTTTTTATTTGATTTTAATGCTAATTTATGTTCCGTTTGGAGCTCAAAATTACATATGTGCGATAGTCATGACAAATATTTAATTTTTGGTGAACTATTCCTTTAATAATTTTATTTTGATAGTAATTACCTCTATATATATGACATCTCACCTCAATTTCAAGCATGTTCATTATGGGAACTCTCATTGGCCAATAGGTGGCAGTGTCGAAAAGGAGTTTGAATTTGGATCCGGTCACGTTTTCAAAATGGTCTTTGGGCAATGTATAATTTAACTACAGGGGCCATCATATACAATACCAATCACCTAAAGCAATCTATATTTGTCTCAAATAGAATTTGAAGAGTTTTCTTCAAACTTCAAGCTAATAAATGTAAGCTTTGCTTGACACAGTGTAGGTGCTTCAGTGAGTAAATCCACATCTAACCCTGTGGCACTATGAGAGCTTTTTGTGTTTGAGGAGAACGGTGCATGATATCTTTCGAATGAGCATAACGAATGGTTTGCTGGGTAAGTTTATTCGCTTCAAAGGTCAAAGCTTACTCATTCTGTTGGGTGACATCAGCAGACATACTATTAAACTCGCTAGCTCGAGTACTCATGCCCAAATACTGCTTGAGGAACTCGCTAAAGCGCTTCTGGTTGTTCCACTTACGGGCGGATTTGCGGACGCCTATGAAACCCCCATATCTCTTTTGCAAAGACCTTCCAGGATCTATGAACTTCCTGTAGCCATACTTGTTTTTGAGGAAGCCTCCAAAGCGTTTGATTAGATGGACGGCAGCCTCTTCCTCATCGCCGTTCACCTCGCTATCTCCATCTCGCTCTTCTTCAGATTCTTGTGCTGACTGTAGTTGCAGGAACTTGTATTTTTTACTGAGCTGCATATCCTGGTCCTCATCCATTCCCAAGGCCCGTGTTATGTGGTCGAACCTCTGGAGGGTTTCAGAAAACTGGCCATCATCCTGGTCCACAGGCAGAGAGGTGTCCGCTTCCTCTTCTGCTCTTTTCAGCAAGGCTTTTGGACTTTGCTCCACAATGGTCCTGCGACACATCTCCCAGGTGTCGCCTGGAGAAAGTTTACCATGACACTCCACCAGACACACCTGAACAAAGACACACACACAAACAAACACATTACACTGTCAACATCGTCATGCTTTAATACAGCCACACAACATAATATCTGTCTTATAACTTTGTCTTCAGCGTTTATAACTCATCTGGTCCTATAGCCAAGCATGTTTTCAGATGGTCTTCCAGTGTAACAGTTTAAAAGTGTCCCAAACCTGTCTAAAACCAGTCAGCAGCCCATCCTAGGCTGGTTTAGCTTTTCTCAGCAACAAGGTAAGCTATGAAATCTGAATTGTCCCTGTTTGTTTTCTATGTTTGTCTTCAACAATATAGATTATATTCTCAATTATATTCTCAATATAGAGAAATGGCACATTGTGGAAGTAAAATGGGGTTTATAGAGTAGCAATTATACAGCATTAACCTTAACACTTAACGAATTACCAGGACGTTTTGAATGACTAGATTTGCACGTTACAAGTGAATCATTAAATCATCGACTCGATTCGTTCATAGTGATTCAATCAATAAGGGAACTCTGGTAATGGTAACGATAGATCTTCATCGGCTCCGTGTGGAGAGTTATTTTCTTTGTAGGAAGGAAACTAGACAACTGCAAGTGGAAATAAAATATGTAAAATGTTACCAATATTACATAATTTTTTCCGGTTTATTTAAATACATGAAAGCAATATCACACTTGCAATCACTCTCTTGCTTGTGGATATTGCTTTATTAGACAGTTTTATATGTAAATATGCAAAACTAGAGTTATTCTGTTCCAAAAGTGTTTGTGAAAAGTACATTTCATGAGAACTTTAAAGCAGCATTCCACGACCGTCGCGCGTTAAAATGAACTGGTGGAATGAATGAACCCTTTTAAATTAAAAGTGTATTTTCAAGGAGTTGTTTAGTTATCAAAAGAGGATATATCTGTTCATTAATGCTGAAAAATGATAAGAACACCTCAGGGAGAGTGCACAATGGAGGGCTACTCAGGCCCATCAGTTTCCGTAAGCAGCCCTGCCGAATGATGTTATTGTGTTTCTACTTAATTACACAACAAGATAACTGAATCACCCCAGCTGTTTTGAGTCAAAGGGCCATCTTTAACCAAATTAGCACTTCTTCCCCCTCAAATGCGCGTTATTGACATGAATCAGAGAGTATGTCCTCCTCCTCGGAGCTATAATCAGCTGCAGAGCACAACCACATTCCACTGTTATGATCATTATAATTATGTCAACTAATGGCGTGTCTCAGGGTAAATTCGATACAATTGAGGCCATAGGTTTTGGACAGTACAGAAAATGAAATAAAATTCAGGAAGCTGTAGAATATCTGTGCAGGGTAACATGTAAAACTAGACATGTGCATTTTTTTGAAGAAAACTAAAGTGCTGCTTTCCAGTGACCTTGTACGTTTCTCATTTGAAAGGAAAAAAACTGAAATGATATAATTATTCATGTATGTAAGTATATGAAGCTAATTAATATGGTGTGCATAACCCACCATTTTAATTAATAATGTATTCTGTTTGAGAATTTAATAAAACATTTTTGAGCTCATGTTAAATCTCGGATTGTTGGCGCAATATGAGCACAATCTGTTGTTGTTGGGATCACTTCAGGAGCTCTAGACTAGACGTGAGAGATTATTGGGGTATTTTTTTTACTGGCTACTTGAAAGTTTCCTGTTGCGTTCCGTTTAATCTCACTGCTGTATAGAAGAGATATGAGAGATCTCATTTGTGATATTCTTTCCTATGTGAAGTGATTGACACTGCAGGGAATTACCAAATTGTTGAAGGCATATTCAGTAGGCAGTTTTTGGCTGCAGAAGAGGCAATCCTTCTGGCAGTCACACCATGCTGGGTTACACAGTCCAAGCAACAGTAGTGTCCACAGTGGAGTCTTCATCACGCGGTCTGTTAACGGCTGAAGTGCAGTCTGTAGAGACAGAGATGATGGTGTGAAAGAGAAAATAGGTTACAATTCCTGGAAATAAATCTTACAACAGTATGTGTATATGTGTATAACATATACATATTTCTGGCATTCTTCTGATTAATCAATTGCAACATCAGTAGCCATGATAAATGGCTTTGATTACTTGTGTACACACTACGATTCAAAAGTTTGATGTCTGGAATATTTATTTTTTATTTATATTTATTTTTATTTTTTAAGAAGTCTCTTATACTAACACGATCTCATTCATATGTACTTTATGAGGTGGCTAATTCATACAAATTTGTATGTCCTGTTTCTGTAAGGGGTAGGTTTAGGGCTGGTCATTCGTACTAATTCCTACAAATTTGCAACCTTGAAAAATACGCACAATATTTCACAAAAATTATACATTTTGTAAAATATTTACGAATTGCCATGAGATTGGGTTGCTTATGCTCTCCAAGGCATCATTTATTTGATAAGTATATAAGTAAAAGCAGTAAAATTGTGAAATATATATAGGTAAATAAGGGCAGGGGGGAGTTACCTACGAGGCCATTGGCACTGATATAACTATGGTATATAGTGGCCATAAACCCTTGGATATGCTATTACTAGAAGCTCAAAAAAACTAATCAAAATTAAACTAAGAACCAGAAAGAGAACTTGTTACACATGTTACAGCTAAAAAAAGAATTAATCATAATTTATTATAAATAAATGTTTTAAAAAAAATAATCAAAAAATGACTTGTTTTATTGTTTTGCAACAGGCTTTTTTCTTCTCAGAAGCTTAAGATAAATTCATTTAATAACAGAGTTTCAACTCAATTTGTTATTTAATGTTCTTTTATTTGATTATTTGGTAAGCAGCCACATAATGAACAGTGTTATGTACAGTAAGAAGGTTATTCTTGAAAAATAAACTTCTTCAGGGTTAGAATATTTTGACCGTCTACATGATCCCTCACATAATTTAAACTAGATTAAGTCAATAAATGCATCTAACTAACCCTATTTAAAGGTACTTTTTCAATGTATTTGAGACAGACTTAGCATTTGCCAGTACTTCATTAGCAGAACTCATCATCTGTAGTAATTGAAGCTAGAATTAGTGCTCGTGGCATAATGGGAGCAGAATGGAGAAGAGGAGGAGGATTTGAGCTGCTGTGATGCACACTGGTGAAGCAGTCTTAGTCACCACAGTACTCCAAACAATAGAAAGGACCGTAAAGCACTTCAGTCCTTTTTGTGCCAAAGCTTTAAGAAAAATATAACCTTGTTCCACAGCTGCCTTGTCAAGCAAATAAAGCACCAATGAATGTACAGTTTCACATTGATTGGTGGCCGGTGACATGCTGTCTGCCAAACCCTCAGTTGTTTAGTTGCTTCAAAAGCAACTTCAAGATAAATCAATTTCACCTGCATTACACTTGTACTGAAGGTGTCACCAGGAACAAAAGCAAAGGTGTAAGTCACGGAGAATCAATAGGCACCCCTCGAGTGAGTTTTATTGAATTCGGTCACTGTACGAGTAACAGAGAAGGAAAGACACACAATTATAAGCGTGTGAGTGAATTACGCACAACTTTATGCAGGGAGAAAGAACTGGATATTGATTTTTGTCACTCCTTTTAGTTAAATAATAATTTTTTTGGGGGGGGGGCTACAAGATGATGTCCCTAAATGGATTCAGGCCAGGGTACTGCGTTCTATAGAGGCGATATTTCAAGTCGGGATTGTTTGTTATTGTTTGTTTTTGTCAGCAGCTATTTTTTCTGGTTGAAGTTTCTCATTTAAATTTAGATTACCAGTACATTTTCTGTGCACCTCAGGTGCCCCCAGAAGTTCCTAATCTCACTGTGGTTTGTACAGAAGCATACATACATGTGGGATGCAGAGCTTCAAGATTTAATTAACTAACTCAATTATGTAATAAAAAAGACTTAACCAAGATAGACATAGTGATTTAACTTGTGACCTTTGGAATTATCTCATATACTCAAGGGAAAGAACAATCTCTCATTGACTAAGTGGGAGGAAATTGGTGCACTTTGAGAAACTGTACGTTTTATATAATAAGAAAGCTTTTCTGTTTTGAAATGGAAAGACTAAGTGCTCTATGCAGCATGTCAGTGCCTTATATCTTTCATACAGTAGCAGTGCGTTTGGTGATTTGTGACATTATTTATTATGTCTTAGAATGCACAGAGGTGTATTTACTCATTGTATAAATAAACTTATGAAACTGATATTTTAAATATGAAATTATCGAAACATAAAAGCCTGTTTCTGTCTCAGTGTAGCAAAAATAAATAGAAAAGTGGCTTTATATCTGACAAATGCAACTATATCTGACATTTGCAATTTTCTTTTAAAAGTAACTTAATTTCTTATAAACGTAATTTATTTCACAGTCATCCGGTGCCACATGCACTTTTACAAGCTGTTTGGACTGAAATGTGTGTTGGGAGTGTGTGTTCACAACCACCCTACAGTGATAAAGATCCACCAGTAGTTTTCTTCTAATTTAATAAAAATAAGTTGCCGCTTCTGAAATCAAGCCATTCTCAAATGCATGTGGGTGTGGCATCAGACGGACAGAGGCCACTCCCACAATAGTTGATTGACAGCACAGACTGAACTGGTGTCTTAGCTCAGACCCGCCCTGAGTGATCCGTCATCAGACCGAGACACAGAGACAAGACTTCTAAGTCTTCTTCGATTGAGGTGTTTTGTTGTTGAATGTATTAATGAACAGAGCAGTAGTGATTTACTCCCGACATCTGAGTGACTGAAGGGAAATGCGGCTTTGATCAACCGAAATGTGTTTATGTTCGCGGGAATCATTCATGATCCAGCCTCACCTACAGAAGCAGTGAGTATAATGTCTTTTAATGAATCTTTGTAAATCGCCTTTCCTAATAATGTGCTAATTAACAAAAAAGATCCTCTGAAAGTGCCTCGGAAAAGAGGGGCGGGGTCAGCGGAGCTCCTGAAGATTTAAAGGGGAAGTACACAGAACAGAGTGAGTTCTAAAGAGCTGTTTTTGACAGAGGAAAATTAGCGTTTTTACACTACCCTTGAGAAATTTTAATACAAACTATATTACAAACTTTCCATTAAGTCTCAAAAGAATCATATTAGCTTGTGGAAAATTGGCTTTGTATGACTCCTTTAAGACTTTGTGTCTCCCAATATTATTTTACATTACAGAACTGTGACTTTATAAAGGCTCATACTGTTATTTCACAATTGCAACTATTAATTATGAATTTTAATGTTCTATTGCAACTTTATTTTGTAATATTTAAGACTTTGGCACTCCCAGTGATAGTTTTATGTCTTGCAATTGCAACTCCTGTAACGTTTCCTGTAACTGCAAATTAATTTTGTACACATACTGCATAGTTTGACCCAATAGCTCACTGTTCATTTCATAATCAAAACTATATTTTGCAATATGACACAGACATATATATAATACATCTCTCACAACATTAATATAATGATAAATTACATACATTGTCCAGTAAACAAAGCAAGTGGAAAGAATTGTTCTGCTTCATTTCCCCTCTCCATCACCAAGTCACTACAGTTGTGTCCATCATTTCGGATGTATTGTCTCCTGAGATTTTCAATGTATGCCAAACACAGCTGGCTAAAAACACTCAATAGCTCAATTAAACTCCAGAGGTAAATGGGGCTGATTTGCACAGCTCATTTCTCAATCAAATTCATCATAATCAAAGCTGAATACCAGAGGGGCTCTTCAGTGGCAGAGACGGCAGCCCACTGCTGTATCTAATTACAGGTGCATCTCAATAAATTATAATGTCATGGAAAAGTTCACTTATTTCAGTAATTCAACTCAAATTGTGAAACTTGTGCATTAAATAAATTAAATTCAAACAGATGGAAGTAGTTTAAGTATTTGTTTTTTTTAAGGTTCATTTAGGCTCACATTTAACAAAAACCCACCAACAATCTCAACAAATTGCCAATCACCTAATCAACTCATAACACCTGCAAATGTTTCCTGAGCCTTCAAAATAGTTTGGTTCACTAGGCTACACAATCATGGGGAAGACTGCTGGTCTGACAGTTGTCCAGAAGACAATCATTCACACCCTTTACAAGTAGGGTAAGCAACAAACATTCACTGCCAAAGAAGCTGGCTGTTCACAGAGTGCTGTATCCAAGCATGTTAACAGAAAGTTGAGTGGAAGGAGAAAGTGCAGAAGAAGAAGATGCGCAACCAACTGAGAGAGCTGCAGCCTTATGAGGATTGTCAAGCAAAATCTATTCAAGAATTTGGGAGAACTTCACAAGGAATGGACTTCAAGGCTGGGGTCAAGGCATCAAGAGCCACCACACACAGACGTGTCAAGAAATTTGACTGCAGTTGTCGTATTCCTCTTGTTACGCCACTCCTGAACCACAGACAACGTCAGAGACGTCTTATCTGGGCTAAGGACAAGAAGAACTGGACTGTTCCCAATGAGAGAATTTTGTGTTTCATTTAGAAACCAAGGTCCTAGAGTCTAAGGGAAAGGTGGAGAAGCTCATAGCCCAAGTTTCCACAGTTTGTGATGATTTGGGGTGCAATGTCATCTGCTGGTGCTGGTCCGTTATGTTTTATGAAAACCAATATCACTGCAACCGATTACCAAGAAATTTTGAAACCAGCGTTTTAAAAATGCTGATTTAATTTTCAAGCGGGATTTGGCACCTACCTACACTGCCAAAAGCACCAAAAGTTGGTTAAATGACCATGGACAATCATTGACACCCTTCACAAGCTGGCTGTTGGAAAAAATGCAGATGAGCTGAAGGCCACTGTCAAAGAAACCAGGGCTTTCATACCACCTCAGCAGTGCCACAAACTGATCACCTTCATGCCATGCTGAATTGAGGCAGTAATTAAAGCAAAAGAAGCCCCTACCAAGTATTGAGTACATAAACAGTAAATGATTATGCGTTCCACAAAGGCCAAAAATTCACTAAAAATGATTGGTGGGTTTTTGTTAAATATAAGCCTAAATCATCACAATTAAAAGAACCAAAGATTACTTCAGTCTGTGCGCACTGAGTTTATTTTATTCACAACTTTTACAATTTGAGTTGAATTAAGTGCAATGAATTAACTTTTCCACAACATTCTAATTTATTAAGATTAACCCGTAGACAAGAATTGTGCAACTGCAGAGGGAAAGCTTTGAGATACGTACTTCCGATGACACATAGAGGAATATGACACCACTAAAGAAATAGTGGAATAGGATCATAATGGGCTGGCTGTTAGGGAGGAGACTAACTGCTGTACCTGGTTTGGATTAATGACTTTAATGTCCTTCAAGCATGACACATTAGTTACGTTTAAAAAAAGAAATCAATGACCATTATTACTAATCCACTATTAACCCTTAGAGCCTTTTAGCATCCAATAGTTGATGTGTAAAAGTGTCATTATTATTAGCTATAAACATGTCGATGAAATGACCAGTAATGGAAACACCCCCGAGGAACATTTTATTGCTCTTATGTTGCTTTTACGTAGCAGTGGTGAGTCTCAGTTAAGCTTCACTTAAGGATCATTTATGTTTCTTGTTGAATTCCTTAGGATTTTTGTTGTACAGTGAGAGTCTAGAATGAAGATGGATAACTGTGCAGCTATAATTTCAGAAGAATCTGATGAGAAAATATTTTCTATTGTGATCTGATGTAATGTTTTGACCCATTTGGTTTCCTGGCCAGTTTGAGAAACATTGTTGAGATTGTCTGAAACTCTCCTTACATTGGCAAACACACTGATTATCAGCTTCACCTGTATGTCTCAGTAGGGCCACTGCAGCCCATCAAGGTCAAAAACAAATTTGTGCACATACACCTGCAAACTCAATAGTAGATCATCTCATCCACAAATTGAATCCAAAATAGGCCCGGTGACCACAACTGTTTCTTTGATCCTAAATAATCAATGGCTGGGATGGATGGATTCACCACACTTAAACACAGCCGCCAGGTTAGGCTTTGCATTGACGCGCATGACATAAGGATAGATTATCTAATCAAAAAGCTTAAGGCTGTTTTCATGCTTGTGATGCAAAAGTAATTCTTTCATCTGGCGTATTGAATGCAGTTGAGAAACTCCTTGATCAAATATCATTAAGGACTTAACTCCTCCTGCAGTGCAGTCCTTCATATCAATGCAGTTTAACATTGCTTTTCAGAGTCCAGTATGAAGTAGTCATGTTAGTCTGGATACACTGAAATGAAAAACTTTGGATGCTAGTAGATAGTAGATACACTACAAAAACTCACATCGCACAGCTGCACTGCATTGCATGAATATTTTCAAAACGGTTTTTTTTCAGGATTCAGTGCCTTCATTGTCCTTCAAACCTACTGTACATATCTATATATAGCAAAAAATCCAAAAAACATTTTTTTTAATTTACACACACACACACACATATATATATATATGGGGATATCTGTGTGGACATTTTAGGAATCTATGCAATTTTAAAATACTGAATAGTTCCTCAGTATGTATTAGATCATAATATTTTATTCTAAATCTGGATTGTATGTTTTGCTTTTATGCTTATACTTTTTGTGCATCAGGATATTTAAAGGACCGCAAGGACAGCTAATCAGGAGTCAGTTTTACAGTGGCTAAAATCGTGGCTTTAGTTTTGGACGAGCCGATATATTTGCCTCAGGCCCTTTTAAGAATTCTTAGATTACAAAATCATAGCTGCATCTCTCCCTAATATTTTATGTATCATGCCTGTAAAATTCTACTATTAATCATAATTGTAGATTTGTCTTTACAAAAGTTTTTTAAAAGAGGAACTGAGGCAATTGCCTCATTGTTACATCATTATTACAGAATCAACTAAAAGTTATGTTTTTAATACAATTATACATTAAGAATTTTGGGTAAAAGGAATCAACAGAAATTTGAATGGAAGGAATCACTTTTTTAAAACACTTTTTCTTTAAGTCCATCAGTTTTTTTTACTTTCTTTCTTTTAAAAATAGTATTACCACTTTCTTTTATTATTTATGATCATAGCCACAATTCTTGCATTCTCAGCTCCAACCAAGGCTTTAGTGTCATTCTGTGATATAGACCACGTATAAAATTATCTAGCAAAGTGCAACATCAGAAAGTTACATTCGGACTTACCCAAGACAGCGTTTATCGTAGAGAAATTCTAATTCATTATGCCCTCGTGTGAAATCAGCAAACAATTATGTGTCTCTCCTTGATTTTAAAACCTGAGCACTAAATCCAAACTAACTCTAGCAGATAAGACATTTATAGGCACTGGCTAAAGATAGTAGAAAATTGCGTGGTAATGGTCCTGGAATGAAGCAGGTGCCAGACATTTTGTGCACCAAAAATCAGCTCCTTTTCAAAAATATTTCACAATGCTGCCAATACTCCTCTCAGCTGAATTAAACACCCCAGTGTACAGTAAATTTCTCCCTAAAATAAAATGGGGTCCTGGATTATGCCCTGTAAAGAAATGCATTGATTTCACTATGTGTCAATCGATGATACAATTATGAGAGAAAAGTGAAATATGCATCCCTGTCATTCACATAAATAGGTTTTAGATGATGTATAACAACCATGCACTATCATTTTCATACATCATTTGAGGCTTTATTATGTGAAAAAAATTAAAAATGTCTTGCATGTGATACTAATTGCTAATAAAACTAGACAAAATTGTTACTGATAATATATACTCTGAATTTAATAAGTTCACCTAGAAAATAAAAATATTCTCAGATACACCCTCATGTCATTCAAAACTTAAACGACTTACTTTCAACAGAAGATATAACACAGAAGAAAGTATTTTATTTACGTTTTGGGAAGGACATGAGGGTGAGTAAATGAGTAAAATGTCAGTTTAAGTTTAAAGGAAAAATGCATTGTATTGAACAAGCTAAATTACAAATAATCAGCAAACAGACCCGTGCAAAGTGTCCTGAGTAAATTGATGTGAATGTGAAGTGTTTCTTCCCTCAGTCAGCCTACCTGAGCTGTGTGCGGTTCAGGCACCTGTCCTGAGCAGATCTGCTGAAACTGAAGGCGGTTATATTCTCCTATCGCCTGCTTCTGTTTGTTTCCTAATAGGATGCTGTTGCTCGGTCGTCTTATAGAGACACACCCCTCCCTTTGGTCCAACCCCTAACCCCCTGTTTTACAAATGTGTGTGTGTGTGTGCGCGCGAGAGTGGGATGAGAGAGAGAGAGAGGACACAGGAGAAGATTGTCTTACGTATTGGGATGGGTGGACGTCAAAGACTTCTACGTCAAGGATTGCAGTCTCTTAGAACAAGCTAGAAAACTAAAAATACAAGCTAACATTTTCCCAGAATACCCGCACACTCATTCACAGTGTGTCTTCTGTCCATTCATCCTCTGATGAAGTGATGCTCCAAGACAATGATGCTTTGAGAGCTGTGTGCAAAAAGCATGACCATCGCCATTGCAATGGATTAAACTTCAATCTGTGCTGTTTTCAATATCTCCGCTTGCTGTCTAAAAGGTAAAATGAATATCGATCAAGCAATAAAAACTTTTAATTATGAATTTAAGGGCAAACAATGGGAATCAGGAGAGACACAGCCAAAGGAAGACAAAATGATTTATTGCTCATATGTTAGACTTTTATACACTGTAATAGATTTTTTATTTGAGGTTTTTTGAGTATGTTTAAAATACTATTCAGTCTGCATTACCCTGTGGTTCCAAACCTGTAAGATTTTCATTCATTTTTGTAAGAAATTGTTGAAATAAGTTATTTGTGTTTTCTTTGTGTGCAAAAAGTATTTTCGCTTCATAAAATTAAGGTTGAACCACTGATGTGACATGAACTATTTGAATGCGTGCCCCTGAGTTTGACAACAATTGAATGGAACAACATTGTGATTAGCCAGTCAGATTTAAAAAACCTGTTTATAGTTTTTGTGAAGATTAGGCTTACAATCAGTGTTTGGTGCTTGTACATCAGTGTCAGTCATCTATCATTAAATATGATTTTAGGCGTTACTCATGGGTAAGGTTAGGTTTAGGTGTAGCGATATGGTCAAAACTAAAATTTTGGATTTAAATGTTGTTGCAGGGTCAACAAAATACGTTTACCCAGGAACACGTTGAACTCAGCAAATTCAAGACGTGCATGTCCTTACTACCTTTCTGGGCTTTGAAAGTTTCAGTTGAATCACTGTCTGCAGAGACAGAAAGTTATTGAATTTCATCAAAAAATATCTTAATTTGTGTTTTCAGATCTAAGGTCTTACAATTTGGAATGACAGGAAGGTCTTGTAAGTACATATTCAACACAGTTTAAAACATTTTGAAACAGGGCTATGAATTTTCTTTGGGAAGTCATAAACACATGAATTTATGAATTTCTATGTAAATTATCAGTTTGTTTGAGACTGGAAGTTTTATCTAATGTTTTTAAAGAACAGTTAAAAAACAATATGACAGAAGTGATGGACAGAAAGTGAAATACAATATAAAGAGTTGTAAACATCAAATCAGAGTGTTCACAATTTAGTCTTAATATTAGATTTATTCTAATTTCAGAACAAATGCTTGTCATCAAACAGGCATCTAAAAAACTACTTCATGAAGTTCTCAGAACTTTGGCTGAGCTTTTGTTTGGTGGAGCCTTGAAAAGCTTTCACATACTGCTCCCTTGTCTGCATAACCAAGAATTTTTTTTTTATAAAAGCTAGTCATTCTGAACTGAGAATTTTCAGAAATAGCATTTTCATAACAGGACATTTTTTTCTTAGCTGGTGTTGTACTAAACACAACATTTCCTGAACGAGTTCTAAAAAGCAATCTTCAAGACATCTCAATTATTGAGTACTGACAGTCACACCAGCAACGTGAGAAATTCACAGCGCTCAGAGTCAGAACATGTCTGACGATGAGTGTGGGTGTTTTTACATGAAATAGCCTATAGATAAATGTGCCTGACGCATACCGAAAGCTTCTTTGCATAGTCTCACAATGAATGGCAGTTTTAAAATAAAACTATTTCATGGTGATGAAACCAAATCCAAAATACAATGTAACGACTTGAAAGCGTTGAGATTGCTTTTCCAGCGGTGAGCCGCTTGTGAATTGAAACCCAGTCTTGTCTGGCAAGTCCAAAACAGCCAAATCAGAACAGGCCAGCACTTTGTCTACAGGTGAAGGGACCAGAAAATTGGCCCTCCCAGCTGTGGGCTCCACAGTTGCTTAAGCCAGATCTTATAAAGTGAGTTTAAACAGTCATGTGTTTGTCCTTGGGCGGGTATATAGAAAACCTCTGATTATGGTGATGGTAAAAAGCCTCTCGCTGAGATAACCATCTCGTGATGCTAACAAGAGCTTCTGGCCCAAATGATGTATCATTGTGGCTCTCAGCTGGATGGCATGGAGAAGGAGATCTGATAAGTGCGTTATAGGATGAGTTGTGTTCGCTCATCTGGCTGCAGCGTGTCACCATGCTGTGAGAAGAAACTCCTGCTGAGAGAGCAGAAAGCGTTTTGTGTGAGATTCTGGGGATCAGCTTTAGGGTGAGTCTGCCATGGGTAGAATTGTTAGTTTGCATCTGTGCTAGTTGCTGATTATTGTGCTGTAGACCCGGGGCATGATGCGTGGAAGATTAAATGTGCATATTACAGAAGTCCGAGTCCCACGCAGTGCAGTGCATAACAAAGGAAAGCCTTCAAAAAAGAAGGCTAACATCCATCTCAATTTAGCAATTTATTTTCTTCAGTGATCTGATAATTAATGTCACCACTTGGTGCTTTTTATGAATTAGTGGCAGAAAAAGTCTGTTGTTATTTATCACAGTAGAGTTGCTGAAACTGATAAACTTATGACTAAAAATGAAAGAATGTAATTCTTTAAACATGTAATACAGTATATGTTTTGCAAAACAAAACAATGTTTTGCTCGTCCAATCATATCACTTCCCTTTACTATAAAATAACCCAGTTTCCATGTTCCCACATCTTGCCTTGATCATATCCCTCCTCCTCCCCTTCGCCACCTTTCTCCTCATACCTCCCACCCGGGGGCAGACCGCAAACGAGCCAAGCACCGAACCCTCACCCTCCCTAGGGTTATATTCCCTAGGGTTTGGAGTCCGCCGTTCTCCCGGCTCGCTCCCCAGACAGCTCGCCAAATTTGCACTTTGTTTCACTCTATTCTGATTACCAGGAAACGTGAACTCTTTTTGTGCAATCATTTTAGTAACCAAGATGAACGACTTTTCTTAAGTCAGGAAAAATATATAGATATTTTTCTTTGCCATGTTGAACAAGAAATTATTGCAACATGAATGCAATTGCAAGTCAATGAAACATGTGAAAGAGTTAAAGGTTATGTTTTTGGTAATTAAAATAAAATAAAAAATACAGATTTTATTTGTTTAATACAGACACAGGCCCAAATAACCAGTTTAAGACTGGTTACTTTCCATGCTAAGTTAATTTTAATTTTCTTGCAAGTAGTTGATCACCGATATTTAATAGTCTCAAGACAAAAAAAAAGATAATGAGACACCAAAGTGTAACATATTCTTGAAAATATCACAACATAACATTCCCTGAATGTTGATGATATTACAAACTTGTGTCTGAGGACTCAATCTCTCAGTTTGTTGATTCATTTCTGGAAATGTCACAACTGCAATTTTCAGAAACCCTCACAAAGGTCCTTCTACAGCTGTATTTCTTTTTCAGCATTATCAGCTTGATTGTAAAGTGAACATCTCCGAGTTGAGTCAACCAAAATCATTGATAAGAATGCAACACAACAATGAATGCAATCAATCAATGGCCTTAGAAATCCCCAGTCTCATTAGAAACATGAGAGAGAACAGAGATGTATCATACACAATCAGTTTGATTAATAGAGCCGTACTGCACTGCTAGAATCCCACAGGACTGGTTCAATTTGGCGTTAAAAGATTGTTTATATTTTTCTACTTCTGAAAAGAGATAAAGATGCACTAAACTTTTTTTCAAACCAAATAAACCAAAGTTAAACTGGAACCTCACAAGTTTCCATGTGCACACAATAATAAATCTAAATGACTTCTGCTCAGAATTTAGCTCTGTAAAATAACTATTTCATCAAGTGGGATTTAAATGACATTTTCCTAATAAATGTCTCACCAAACAATAAATATTTGTACGCCTTTGCAGTGATTTCTTGCTTTGTTAATTCATAGAAGATAACTGTAACTGCAAAAAGCACACTTCTATGCAAAAAAATCGATGCACATGAATCAGCGTCAGTTTCCTGACAATTGTGCATTTTCTGCCACAAAAAAGTTGACCAAATGATACGTGAAGATTATGTGGTAGAAAGTGGTGCCGGCAGCATCAGCATCATGGGTTTAAAAAATACTGTAACAGTGTGCAGCTTGAATGCATGTTTATATAAAGCATCTTATACAAAGCAAATGGCTGAAACGTATTGTAAATGCAAATCCCACAACATTCTCTATGTATTATCCATGCCTTTCATATTTAAATGATGTTATTTGTGGAATCAGACAAGTTTGTCTTTGAGTGTCTAGACCAGCTATTTTTAGGTTGCAGGAATGCAATCGAACTATTAGAAAGTTCAAGACAGCTCCAATTTGCCCTTGTCATTTAGCATAGCCAAGTATAACAACGTCATATCAATTTCTATCGCCAAGGGCGAACTGCAAAAGAGTAAAATGGTTTTGGAGTGGTTGTCAATCAAAGAGTACGAGCTTCATGTTGAAACTTAATTGAAAAATTCTTCATAAATATCTCATGATATTTATGTAGGGTGCCATTGCCAAAGGGCATTTGCAACATCTTTAAGAAGCCAACAAATTAAAAACATTGCTTAAGTCATAATTGTCACATAGTTCCCCAATTAAAAAAAAATAACATCTATTATGCTTGCCACAAGCTTATTTGCTATTTAACAGGATGTCAAAAACATGTTTTCCAACATGAGAGTAAATAGTGGTGAAACATTAAATCCTTTTCTCATGGTCATATTAAGTCCATACATATGGGTTTTTGGACACTATGACTAAATCGGCCCCTGTACATTTACACAGGGAAGTGACCATGTTGATGGTTAATGACCATGCCTAGTGCCTTAGAAACTGAGAGACCGTAAGAGCTTGAGATCGGGGCAACAGCATGTGCACTAAAGCCGACTCCAGACGGAAGGCTAACATTGGTTGACTTACGCTTTTCACTAAACAGGCTGCCACCACCAGCAGGCATTAGATGCATTCTCACTGTGATTCACCACAGCAAACTTCAACAGAATACATTACCAGCAGATTATTTCATCACTGCTCAATAAGCAGATTGGGTTACAGTATATTTGGACTCTACATGGCCTTAGGGTGACTACTGAATAATCAGGCTGACTAATGTAGCCCTATTGTATGGGAGCTATCATATAACAATTCAGCATAAAATAGTATAGTATGCCTTTTTAAAATAATGTTTGCAAAAGGGGGTTTTGCAGTGATGCTATAAGAACCATTGTGGTTTCCCAGAAGAACCCAACACTTCTTGTCCCTATTATGTGCCCTAATACGCCCTTTATTTATTTATATTGTTTTTTACGAGATGTAAGTCTCAGCTGTTTCAACTTAAAATACCCCACTGATCATTTCTTATATTATTTTGAAAATGCTTATTTTTCCACTAAGATCCATCTGTGCAATGGAAAAGTTCTATTGGTGTTAAAGCTTTCCACAGAACCATAGATGCAGATAAAGAACCTTTATTTTTAGTATGAAACTTCATTTGAATCTGTGTTAGTTGCTAAATATTTTGTAATAATGGTGCCAGATTTTAAGATGGTAGCCTGCTATGCATTTGCTAAGGTCTTAGTAGTTGATAGTGTGGTCAAAATGAATGATGGTCTGTAATCTGGGTTTATTGCTTGGTTTATTTCTCATAAGAACATTGCTCCAAGTGGCTATGATATTCTGGTCTCTATAGATCTCTCTTAAGTCTCTTCTTCAGTGTAAGCCTATGGGATTTGTTTGTCTGTTTTATCATCTATTGGTGAAAATCATAAGCCTGAATTCTTATATATAAGAATAATAACACTCCTCTCGTCAATATGCTACACGATTCAAGCCTGCAAACCACGAGAGCTGAATTACAAGCTAAAGTTGAATGCTTTATTGATGCTTGCTAAAGTAAACGCTATTAAAATAAAAGGGAATTCATTTGAAATGAAAGTCATTTATTGATTAAATTGCACAGAATGACATGATTTGTTACATATAAGGATTTGTGCACTGATGTTGTCAAACTAAACATATATGAATTTACCTGACAGCATAAAGGTAAACATTTTATTAATCATCCAACGTCACAGCAGACTGTTGTCAACAGATGATACATCATGGAAGGCAGCCATACTCATTGCAGAACAAAATCTCCTTGAAAATGAATCACCATTGTACAACAAAACCACACACTTGTTTATTTAGAGACATTTCTGCCAAATGAATGTGACTAAATGATGTTCAGCGGTTTAGACTTTTTGTAAATTTGCTTATAAACTCGTTCAAATGTAGCTTAAGTTCTTATTTTTTACCTTTTTAATGCGGTGTGTAAACTTATAAACACCGTAGATGGTGTAAATGAATGCATTCATTTGACGGTCAAGTCATGAAAAATCTCTTTCATTATTTCAGTCATTTTAGCCGCTAATTAAATAGTCATTAGGAGTTGCAGCTCATTTATGATTACCCCGAGGAGGAATGACAGAGAGTCTTTGCTGGCTCCAGGCTATATTTAAAGAAAACAGCAATAACTAAGTTAGTTATTTTCTTTTTTTCCCCAGTTGAGTGCACAGTGAAACAAACTAAAATATATCAACCCGAATATCAGCATTGGTTTAGTTCATTTGAGGATTTTGATTTGCATTCAATAATGCTGTGACTGTAAGAAAATGCCAAGCACCACAATGCTGTAATTATAACCGTAAACTAGCAATTATATTTTTTATGTGTGTTTCCCCATAATCCAGTGTGAAAGGATGTGGAAACACTGGGGTTTGGAACATTTCGAAGATAAGTAGCTTATCTCTCTTTCTGCAGGTGTTTGAGACTGCGATCCAATCAGGGAATTTCAGAAAGAATTCATTGACTCTTGAACTCTTGGAGATCCAGTGTTTTTGTGAAAAAATAAAAAAACATTTTATCTGTTTTGAAATCTTTAATATGGCAGGCTACTGGCAGTTGGTCAGTGTTGAATAAAGATGTCTAGCATGAGAATGTAATTTAAGTATATTAATATAGGTGTTTGTGAAAAGAATTGGATTGTTGAACGAGTATGTGTTGTGACTATATTATATCTTGAATGGAATAGTATATACTTAATGGATAGTGTGCAGTTTTGGACTCTGCCTACAATTTTCTTTACAACTGATTAGATGACCTTAACACATTGCATGTTTTATTCAGCAAGTATGCTTATCTCAGAAGCAGAAATGTTTATTTTGTATTTTAATCCAATTTATGTAAAACGCCTTAACTCTTGGCAGTCCAGTGAGGCAGTAAATCACCAAATTATCTCAAATTCCATTGTTTTATATTTATATGTATATAAATATATATATATATATATATATAGATATAAATATGTGTGTATAGCCAAACCAGTCAAAAATGTCTACAAAACAATGGAATATGAGATCATTTTCTTGATCAATATATATATATATATATATATATATATAAAAGCAGGGCTCTTTAAAGCATGAAATGGACTGCTTTTTCCCCCAGTGTCTGTTTCATTGATGTTTTTACGGCATGTCAAAATGTTATCCTGCAGCTCCAGAGTGATTAATCACAATGATTTTACAGCTCAGTTGATTTGCTTAAAAAAGGTCAATTTGAATAAACAAGCACTCAAGAACATACATATGAATAGCAGAAATTGTAAGAGTAGTATGCAGTTTAATATGATTTTGAGATTTGCACTTTCATAATGTACAAATAAAAATATTTAGAAGCAAATAGGAGGAAATAGATCGGTTATGCTGAAAATACAGAGGCTTAAAGGAACAGTTCACCCAAAATGAAAATGACCCCATAATCTTCCAAGCTTGGAAACGCTGGTGGAAAGTGGCCATTACTTTGAAGCTCAATAAATTGTATATCCGTCTTAAAACTAACCTTAACACATATGAGCATAATTATGGGGTACTTTTCATGTTTGCATAAACTGTTACATTAATATCCACAGCTTGCTGCTATCATCATGTAAGAAATATTGCTGCTGCACATATAACATATATGAAATACCCCCAATAGCATACATGAATCACTTAATAACAGATCTATACAGGTGGAGCTGGGGAAAGTGTAGGGTTTCTGGAGCATGCTGCAACTGCTACAGCAAGCACTAGCCAAGTATCCAAATTTTGAGCAGCAAGCTCATTGGCTGCTGAGGCAAAAAGAACCAATCGGCTGCATATTGTACAACAGTTGGTTGTACTAACCCTAAGTACCAGTGGGTACTGATTTTTTTAAAAGCAGTAGAACACTGTTGAGCAGATTATTAATCACCGCAGATTGGCCAATGTGTTCACGTGGTTAACAGATACGTCTTTGATTGGCTACAATCATCATACCAAGCACTCATGCATAAGCACACCAGAGCATTTGAACGCAGTTGTCTGTAAGCAAATCCCCAAATGCTAGCAGGAAATAAACTTTTTAAATGCTATCTGCCGAGTGAACAGACTTTCTTTGAGAGGGACTTTGGCCAAGCCCAGGTCTGGTTCTATGGAGTTGTGATATAGGGTGAAAGCAAAACAAAACAAAAGCAAAAGCAAAAGCACCTTTAGTTGAAGGTTTGGCAGCCCAGTGTGCATTTGTGTTTGCACTATAGAAAACATAAAAATTTCTATTTCAACATATTTTCACTGCATTGAGCAATCTAGCCAATCACTGTCATTTCTGTAGTTTTTTTTTAATCCAACGGCCAATCAGAGGTCTTTAAGTTGGTCAAAATTCACTCACTGCTGAAAAGGCCAAAGCTTTTGTGCAGTTCAGAATATATGTATATGAAACATGTACATTAAGGCTAAAGTGACTCAGTGATTTAATTCTGCAATAAGTAGAGGCCAAACCACTACAGACAGCATGCGTTAAGAACAAGATCCAGTTCAAATTGGCCCATATCTACCATTAAATTCATTTCCAGTAAGAGATGGTTCTAACTAAAGTTATTCTTGACTATGCTCTTACTGGGGACTGCTTTGGCGCCATGCAGTGAGGTAGACATTGTTTTTATACTTAAACATAAAAACAGCCTATTCTCAGAAGCTTTGGTATTTCACAATACCTGTAATTTAAGCCCTAATCATTAAAGGACAAAGGAGCAGGATATAGATAAACTGCATATTAGTTTTTTTATTATAATAAAGTGTAATAAGCATGGAAGGAATGACATCAGCACTCTTTTAAGTATTCTTTTGAGCTACAGAGATTTACAAAGCAATGTGTAATATGAAAATCCCAGAAAAGTTAGTATTTTATACTGTGAAGCACCAGTAGCTATGTGTGTGTGTGTGTGTTTATGCTGGTAGGCCAACTGTGAAATTTACCCTGTACATTCTTGATAAGTCCACTTTAAGACGCCTGTCTTTCTCATTTTAGGTGATACAAGGAAATCCTCCGCGTTGGATGTGAGGTCCTTGGGTGTTATCTGGCCGGAAAGCTGAGAGCAATTTGGGTGTAATTTCTAAAACAGCAATCTCTGTAAGTGCAACGGAGCGAGGAATTATGGAAACGTGTCTCGTCTGTATGCATGGCGTGTGGACATTAAAAATTATTAAATAATTAACTGCTCAGAGAAGACTCTTCAAAAAGAGCCAATGAACATTAGAATCCTCAAATGGGACAATAACAACGATAAGAATGTGGGTAATTGCATTTCTATATGAGTCGCCGCTTGTCGTAATGAAATTGCGTCATTCTGACAATGGCGTTATTTTAAAAAAGGATTTTGTAAAACTGACGCTAACCTTTTGAAAAGGAAGCGTTGAACCACAGATCAGACCCTGCATTGCAGTTCGATAACATAGCTGAAAAGGTACATTGATGCCACATCTGGCGAGGCTGGGACTCTGAGGTGTTTCGGGAAAAAGAGGCAGTGTTTCATTTTCAGTTGGACCGTGCTGCAAAGAAAAGGGCAACCCTCTCAGCAGAAACCGCACTACAGATGCCATTCATTTAAGAGCTGCTCGAGTGTGTCATCTCATTCCAATAAAAAGCCCAAAGGTTACTGTCCCAGCCCCCTCCTATCTCTCTAATACACTCCCCATCTATTTTTTTTCTTTTCACAACCACCCTCTGTCCATTAAGTTAATGGACCCATCGTGATGTTGCACACATTTCCAGATCTCCAGTGTTGACAGATATTCTGGGTGATGATGGAAGTGTTTGATTGTGCATCTAAAGTGGACAACTCAATACTTTCGCACTTGTAGACCACTTTCAGTGCTCCAAATCTCCCAAAGTGAAGTTCTTAACAAGATAAGCCTGTAAAGAATAATGGAGGAAATCACAGCAGGATTAGATGGGAATTCCCTCCTTAAAGAGAAAAAAGCACGAGTTCTTAATCAATTTGTTCTGCCACTGATACAGAATCTTAAAAGGAAAAGACTCTCAGGATTGTGTCGTAATTACTTGTGGGGGATATATATATATATATATTTTTTTTTTTATAATTTTTTTTTTTTTTTTTTTTTACAAAGTTTTTGAAAAAAGAGTGTGTCTAAAGCGATCATGAAACCAAAAGTTAACCGTATCTACTTATTTAACCCTAGCATGCATATGGCAAGTTGACCCAGTGTTTTTTTCCAGTAAGGTTTTTTGAATAAAATATCGATATATCACATTCCTCATACATTCTGTGATCCTCAACAATATCATTTACATATTTGTTTGTCAAAGGTTTAGAAAAGTATATTTTTGTATCACTACCGCAAGTATTTGTACAATATTGGAATTATATTATTATATATGAATTCATGTAATTTTATTATTTTAATTATTTTTTAATTTGATAACTTTTATAACTATTTTCATAATGTCTTTTGACAGACATTTATTCAACAAATATAGAAAAATTTCTAAAAAATTTCAGGTTTCAGTGTTTATATCCCATTGCTCTTCAAAATATCTTTTTATGTGTTCAGTGGAAAAAGGTCAGTCATGCTGTTTTGGAATGACTGTCATGAGGTTTTGTTTTGATAACAGAATGTTCCTCTTTGGGGGAGCTTTCCCTTTAAGACATTCCATATTTGAATGGCTCTGTAGACATTGGCTTGTGACCCTGAGAGATGAGTACACATTGATCCTTCATCACCATTATATTCTCAACGAGTGCTGCTGACATATCGAATAGATATTGAAGACTATCTTGGTTTTATTGCAAATCATATTTCAGGTGGCTAATCGTTTATGGCTTTTATCTTCAAGAGCTGTATGTCATGTTGTTTGGGACATGTGGTGCCATGAAAGCAGTAATGGAAGCATAATTGGCTATTGAAAACAAAGAAATTACGAGATGAGAAATAACAATGGGAAATGAACCACTGCATGTATCCTGCCTACAAACAGCCTGTGAAAAATAGCCTGAATACTGGATACTGAAAGGTTTTGGGTAGAGGAGCAAAACTAGGTTTGAAATGATTAATATGTTCTAGTTTCTAGAAAAGTGCTTCTTTGACTTTATAGTTGAAATATGCTATGCATGTGTGCATGATGCACTGAAAAGACCCCTGTGATATCTGTGTTGTGATGAAATTGAACAAAAAGCTTTGTTTTAACTTGTTCCTCTTGACTGAATCCTCCATTTCAGATGTAGCGTGGGTCTGAGGCAATCATCAGCTCGCTGAACCGAACGGACGCACCAGTTCTCTTTCCGTCCTGGCCGGGAGACACGGACGTCTTCGGATGACAGTGCTCTGTGGACGCTTGTCCTGACTGCTCTGACGTGTTGATAGGCTTTCTAAAGATAGAAAGCACCCCCATGATAAATACTCCCAATCGACTGAACTCCGCAGCTGACGGACCTGAAAGCATTTTTATGCATTTTACTGTTCTATTGCTGCACTGCAGAGGCTAAAAGACGAGGGCTGCGAAGTGAATAAGCCCAACGAGCAAATGAGCACTCTTTGATGCGTGAGGGGAGCAAATGGGTTTCAGATAATCACCTGAAGCCGAAATCAACATCAGTTTCTGCAAGAAACCAGCAGCTTGATTAAAGGAGTAGTGATGATGACTATTGATTAATTTAACAAAAGTCCATTAAGAAGTGAATTAAACAAGTGCATTAAAGGAATAGTTCGCCCACGTATCCAAGATGTAGATTAGTTTCTTTGTTAGAAAAGATTTGGAGAAATAGCATCACATGCCCACCAATAGATCCTCTGCAGTGAATGGGTGCCGTCAGAATGAGAGTCCAAACAGCTGATAAAAACATCTCAGTAATTAAAAAATTGTCAACATGACTAGACCGTCAATTAGCTTACTTCTTTTGAAGTGAAAAACTAAATGTTTGTTAGAAAAAAAATCACATCATAATGTTTCTTTTGAGTAAAAAAGGCCTCTTACATCAAAATCCACAGATATATTTGTTTTCACTTTGATCTTGCATTTTTTCATATATCTCTCCTGATTTAGTTTTTGTCACTGTGGAAAGCAGCATTATGGATAGAGGACTATATATTTTAGTTCAAAATTCAAAATTTAATGATTCATTAATTTATTACAAACAACCTCTGAACAATTCTTCACATGTGGATTACTTGTGGATCATTGCGATGTTTTGTCAGCTATTTGGACTCCGACGGCACCCATTCACTGCAGAGGATCCATGGATGAGCAAATGATAGAAGTCATCTGAAACAAACTTAGCAGATGAGTTCGATTTTCGGCAATTTTCTTTTTTTAAACTTTTCTAGATATTCCACATAGGAGGAGATATTTAAATAATAATTATTAAAAAAAAATAGTTAACCCAAAAATTTAAATATATTGACTCATTTAGTCTATTCTGTAATTTTTTTTTCAGCATAACATAAATGCAGAGAAAAAAAGAAAAGTTTTACAGTGCAAGGATTGCTCATATTAAACATTGCTGTAAAAATCCAGAAAGGATCACATAAAATAAATAAAAGAAAATCATTCAAGCAGACCTTATGCCAAAAATTTTTTATAAACTATTTGGTGAATCAGTCATGCATTTCTGTTTCTCCTTCCGATGTCTACATAAGGAATTCCGCTCAAAAAAATGTAATGAGACTATTCAGATAAACTTCATGTGAGTGGCTGACCTGTGATCCGAGAGGCAGTCTATTAACTGGCTTACTAAACACGGTAATGATGGACAGCTGGCAAGGGTCAGGGTACTGCCTCCAAATTTAGAGACAGCAAATAAAAGCAGTATAAAAATAACATGCTTATCAGTGTAAAAACAAGTGACAAGTTTAGAATAACTGACTTTTGATGTCAATCAAAATCATTTCTTGGATTTGCAAATCGTGATAAAGCAAAACTAACAGAAAAGTAGTAGGGTGTTTCTTCTGGTCCTAAAATTGGACAGTTAAAACAAAAACATTCATTTTTAATGAATATAGATGAAACCAAATTATGTAGAGAGCAATGATGAAAGAAGCACCTCTTGATTACAAGGGCAGCAAAAGAGGTAAAATGCCCCCTGGTGGACCATAGTGATAAGGGGGCAATAATATGGCAAAATATATATAAAAAATATTATACATGAAGTGAAAATTAATGGAAATTCTTAAATGAAATGACCTCAAAGGTAAAGAACTCATTAAACCGGATTGACAGTGCTTAGACAAATTCTGTGATTGTGTTAATTGCTATATAGTGTTTTGGTTAAAAAATAAAGATAATCCAAGGAGCGTATTAAACCTGAGGGTTGGTACTTACTAGGAAGCACGCACTTGATCAAACAGTCAAATGTTCAGAGCTATCCAGATATCTTCAAAGCTTCTGATTTTTTACATTTTTGTTTGAAAGACGAGAGGAATATATTTACCTGTTGTTAACCACAGTGACTTCATGAGAGTTGTAAAAGCAAGGACCTGTCCGTGTGTGGTGGTGTAGACTGTCATTGAGGTTCTGGGGAGAGACGGGGGAGCTAATTGGGGTCAAAACATTTCTGCTGGTGACACAGATGGCAGCCGTCTGGGGCCTGTGAGACTGAAACATCATAGTGATTGTGGCCTTGAATTATACTTCTCAAAAAGCATTCTACCTCAAGGACTAGCATTTTTTTATATCTTGCTGAATTAAATTTAGTTCATTTTTAAATATTTTATTAAGTAGCTTTCCCTACAGAACACAAAGCTTCCATCGGACTGGTCAAAAAGGGGGCTCAAACCTAGTAAACTTATACTTAAACTTCTTTAACATCGAACCAAGCTTAACTCTCACACATACTTTTCTGATTTTTAAGATTTTCATTAAGATATTATTTACCGTGTTTATTAAGCTGTTGTCCTTTATTGGGACTGCTTTTCACAATGTAGGTGATTTCAAGTTTAACGATCCTTCTGGGGAAAATATGTTTTCACAATGTTGGGAACTTTTGTTGGATTTAATTAAGTTCTGGGGACAGTTTTGTCCCCAAACTATAGGTATTTAAACACACATGGGTGAACATCTCTCTTTTTGAAAACGTAGTTTCTTAGATCCTTGCCACTAATGTGACTTTCATATCAATGCTAGTGTGTTGTTTGTAATTTAACCTTCAGGTGTGCATACATTTGAATCCCAAAATAAATTTGTGACTTTTCCAAGCGGCCCCTCCGTGACAGTGAAGGTTCAGTCACATGCTCATAGACGTCACTGAACAGATCACAGTGTATTCTCTCCTGCTGTGCTGCTCTGACTGTGCCTGACGACAAGCGCTGTGCAGTCTGAACTCTGGTAACGTTTCCCAGAATAATTTTTTAACACTCACATAAACTTACTACTTTTTATAGATAATGCCCCCCCTCCCACACACACACACACACACACAAAGGCATGGGAAAGTAATCAATTTGTACAGTACAGTATTTATATGGTAAATATGGTTATGCAGTAGTTATTCATCTCTATATAAACAACTTTGGTAATTGTTTTATTAATAATCATGTGTGTATTTAAACGAATAGTTCATTCCAAATTGCAAAAATTGCTTAAAATGTACTTACTCTCAGGCCAGTTGAGTTTGTTTCTTCATGGAAACATATTTAGAGAAAATAGATCCTCTACAGTGAATGGGTGCCGCGAGAATGAGAATCCAAGCACCTGATAAAAAATAATTAGCACAACTCCAGTCTAGCAATGAATGAACTTGTAAAGTAAAAAGCTGTAACCGGGGAGCCAGTCGAGTCATCTTCTATCCACTGCTGAAAGCCGCTGCTTTCACTTTTCCCGTAAGTGTTAAATTTAATGTTGAAGTCCTTCATTTTAACTCATGGTCAAGCATTTTTAAGCCACAGGATGGGGCCAAAATGTCAAGATGATGTGTAGTACCCAGATGAGTC
The DNA here is from genome assembly GCA_032359435.1 of Enteromius unitaeniatus. Taxonomy (NCBI): domain Eukaryota; kingdom Metazoa; phylum Chordata; class Actinopteri; order Cypriniformes; family Cyprinidae; genus Enteromius; species Enteromius unitaeniatus. The sequence goes on from JAUMHI010000061.1 coordinate 4,816,281, forward strand.
TGTGTTATTAGTTTTACCGGTTGTTCTCTGGGAATAACAAACCTTGGAATGTGGTATCGAGTATTCCACGAAGCTGTGTAATAAACTATAATAATATTTTCTTCATCAAAGAAGTCCTCTGTTGTCTTCCCGCATCAAAATCCACTGACATATTTGTTTAGATATTTGTTTATATTTGTCTTAGACTGTTGTCAATTGTTTATGTGCATATTTCTCTCTTGGTTAAGACAAGGCAATGTTTTAATTAGAAAAAGCAATATAATGACATATATTTTAACCAGAAGCAATGGTTTAAAGTAAAAAAAAAAAAATTATGGTTTTGTTTTTTACGAACATGCAGCTTTTTGCTTTAGATGTTAACTGATGGACTGGAGTCGTGTGGATTGCTTGTGGATTTTTGACGTTTTTATCAGCTTTTTGAACTGATTCTGACGGCACCCATTCACTGCAGAGCATCCATTAGTAAGCAATTGATGTAATGCCACATTTGTCCAAATCCAGTGAAGAAACAAACATTTGGATAACCTGAGGGTAAGTACATTTTCAGCAAATTTTCATTTTAGGCTGAACTATTTGTTCATTATTATCTTGTCCTTATTCTTTCTCTTCAGTGGGCCAGCAGGAGCCGAACGATGCAGACAAATCCAAAGGTTCCTGTCTGTTTCTGTGATGCACATGACGGGAGTCAAATCAATGAGATGAGGCTGAATCAATGAGATGTCAATGGCGTCTTATCATTGCCTGTTGCAGCTTGACGATGATCTCACAGCTGCAGGTAGAGGACATTCTGGGTGTTCTTGCTATTTTCTATCAATCGTTACTCTCAGAATAGTTTAATATGTTTTAGTTCATTAGATGAATAAAATTCAGAGCTAATGCAGAGTTTTTGGTGTTCCTGAGTTTTTAAGGGAAAATTCAGTAGGTTTTAAACAACCTGTGTCCAACTATCATTCACTTGCCTCTCACACACTTTGGCTTCCTCATTGCTACAAGTGAGATTGATGGGGTGTGCAAACTGGCAAACGCTTAATGGGATTTCTTTATCACTGCAGTGATTCACAAGAAAGGCAGTTTGAGGTTTGAACTTGGCTGATGGAGAGAGCTGCCCTATTGCTCCGTGCACCTGGTCAAGGGGAGATATTCCTGATAAACTGCTGAAGAAAGGTGGTGAGTTGGCTTTGTTTCAAGTCCAGGAGAAAAGTGAATTTCTAGACTACTCTCAACAGACATGCGGCTATTATGGGCTTTGAGACTGCATCTGCTTTTGGGTAATTCTTAGGAAACTGGGCCATTTGTGCTTTGTGTCCCCATGACAGTGATATAATTAAGATAATTTAGTTATGTAATGGAGACATTAACTCGATTAATTATTTTTTGCCACATTTGATTATCAGTCAAATGTTTATGAATAATAATAAAAATTAAAACTTTCTTTACTGTGTATTATCATAATAATAATAATAATAATAATAATAATAGTATATTTTATTATATAAATATTTTTAACATTGTCTTTTTGACCATGTGGTTGAAACAGGTTTATTATTAAACCTCAAAACATGTAGAATGTTTAGCAAAACATAATGTTAAATAGAACATTAGTTATCTGTTTAAAATTATATGAATTCCAAACTTAGGCCCGCTTTACACTAGTGCGTTTTATTTTTTCAAATGCATATGTTTGACTATGGTTATGCCTATCGTTTACTCTACTCCAGCATTTTCGAGGAGACTTTTGAAAAAGCTGTAGACTCCATTTAGTTTGAAAAAACTGTAGACTCCATTTAGTTAGAAAAAGCTGTAGACTCCATTTAGTTAGAAAAAGCTGTAGACTCCATTTAGTTAGAAAACGCTGGAGTTGCGTTTCAGTGTAACTGGAGCAAAAAGGAGTCTTTGGAAAACTATGGTTACTGCCCACACACATCCTGATTTTGCTTGATTTTAATCCAAAATGTTAGTTTTGACCATATCTCTGCACCTAAACCTAACCTTACCCATGAGTAACGCCTAAAATCACATTTAATGATGTACAAGCACCAAACACTGATTAACCTTCACAAAAACTATTAACTGGTTCGTCAAATCTGATTGGCTAATCACAATGAAGCCAAAACGCTAGTGTAAACGTGGATCGTTTTCATTCTAAAAGGCTGTTTTAAAACTAAACGCACTAGTGTAAATAGGCCTTTACTGTATGGGTTCAGAATTCCATGGGAAAGGTGCATTTATTAAAAAACATTCAGATTAATATGACCTTTATTTTTCATTGGACTGACAAAACTAGCTGTTGACTAAGTTTGATAGTAAACCAACTCTTATAACAAGCCAAATATCAAACCACACCATAACCTCTCCATCACCTCTTTCAGTATTGCCAGAATATGAAAAGGACCCAGAGGGCTACTCAGTGATTTTAGTAGGGCTTACATCACCCACAATCTAATTTGAGTCATTTTGCGTATGGTAAAGACCCAGATGAGGTTCTTTGTCACAGGCAATGACCCCTCCCCATAAACACGCTCAATTCATTTGACTTGACAGAGTCCTGCATAATGTGAAACAATATTCTGCCACAGGACTCATTAGAAAAGACCATAAAAACACAGCAATACACCTGCACCACTGAGAGCTTCATATGTACACCGTCACTAATGCAGCAGCTCTGTTCTAAGAAACACAGCTTAGTTGCAATTTAAAAACAAAAATGCTGATGGATAATGTGATCAGTGCATTAAAGTCAAATTTTGTATAGAATTGCATTTATACAATTGCAAAGGCATAAGACAAATGGGTTAATCTAAGAAATGTCTATGCTGTATGTAAAAAAAAAATTCTATGTGTGTATGCGTGAGTGTGCGTGTTAAATTTAACAGCTCTTAATTTTATTGTAGTGGTGAATGGCTATAGTCAGTCACAAAATATTAAGAAAAAAGAACAATTTGCTAGTCAAGTCACGTCACTTTTAGTTATGTAGCGCTTTTAACTATACAGATTGTAGCAAAGCACTGAACATTATCAAATAGAACAACACAGTAATGGTAATGTATAATGACGAGAATTAAACTTCAGAGACGGTCTCTGGTCCGTTTAAAGGGTTAGTTCACTGTTCACCACATTAATTACTCACCCTTGTGTCGTTCCAAACCGGTAAGACCTTCGTTCATCTTAAGAACACAAATTAAGATATATGTGATGAAATCGGAGAGCTATCTGTCCCTCCATAGACACACAACTGAAATGTTCCCAGGTCCAGAAACATAGTAAATACATTGGTAAAACAGTCCATGTGATATCAGTGGATCAACTTCAGTTTTGCAACACTACAAGAACATGTATTTGTTTTGTGCATAAAAAACAAAAATAACATAATTTACTCAACCGTTCTTCTCCTCCGAGTTGCGTCTTCCACCATTTTGGAGAGTACTACTTTGAGAACTTATTTGACGTAGTCAACTAAAATGGCCTATATATATATATATATATGACCCTGGACCACAAAACCAGTCTTAAGTCGCTGGGGTTTATTTGTAGCAACATCCAAAAATACATTGCATGGGTC
>JAUMHI010000061.1:4820064-4856827 GCA_032359435.1 Enteromius unitaeniatus
TTTATTCAGCTTTCAGATCATGTATAAATCTTAATTTTGTAAAATGAACACTTACGACTGGTCCAGGGTCACATATACATATATATATATATATATATATATATATATATATATGTATAAAATACCTATTCAATTTAATTCAAGTTTAGTTGTATAGCTCTTTTTATTATAAAAATCATTGCAAAGCAGCTTTACAGGAAATTAAGTTCCTACAATATATTTATATATATTGTAGAAACTAAATATATTTAAGTTATTCTGAGTTTTGGCTTCTTCTGAGGTCCTCTGGGGATGCCATATATATGTGTGTGTGTGTGTATGTGTGTGTAAGTGTTGACATTGACATCATTTTTTTAGGTTATAATATGACCACACAAAATAAATGGTAGAAATGTTTTTTTTTTACAAAAGACAAAGTTGAGAAATGAAACCCAACGTCCTGCTGAGTGAGAGAAGATGGTTGCTCACCTCCGATTTTCCGGAAACCCATTTCCAATCTACTAATCCTGCTCTCGCACAGTATGAGTCATCTACCACACGGAGCAGCACAGCTCCAACTGCATTCTCTACGGGGCAAGAAGGGCAGGAGACCGCAGTTAATTTTGAGTTTCTTCCTGAAAAACTGCTGATGTATATTTCCACCTCTTTACCTCGGCTTATGATTCATGCTTCTTGTGATTCCAGAGCCTGATTTTTGCATACCAAAAAAGGTACAATGTTAGTTATGTTAATGTCAATAGCACAAACAGTCACATTAGGAAATAATCATTAAAGTGTGAAAAGTAATTAAAGTCTAATTTGAGAGAATTTGCTGTCATCATCAGATGTTCTGGGTTAGATCTTCTCCTCTCTGTAATGTTGTGGACAGGACCATTCATATAAGACAGCACCTCTCTAAGGTTGGGAACAGTTAATTGATTACCCATGCCACCTACCCCCTCTGAACCCTCTCTGTAAAGATAAGTGTCGTCCCTGAAATCGAACCCTCTGCCTGCCATGCTTCCGTCTGATTAGCCGCCGGAACAATTATCTTAATCGTGTCATCTTAACGAACCCCCACGATAAGCCGCCTTGGAGCCAGTAATCCAGAAGACCTTCGCCTACACGGAATACTGTCCCTTATCGCCCTTCTTAATAAAGATGAATTAAGTTGAGGAAAAGACATAAAGTTCCCATTGCGGGTGTTTACGTGTGTTTGTTAGTGACAGTTGTTGGTTTATCTAATCAAGATGTTAGGAGTCAAATCATCATCATGGGCGAGCAGCACTTAATGTGTGGAAAAACAATGTTAGGAAAAGAAGCTGAGTAATGTTAACTGAATAGCTTGCTTGCAATATGCAAAAACAAACTATTCTTTACATTTTCTCAGTAATATGTGTTTCTTGTCCGTGCACATTTAGCCAAAATGATTTCTGCATTTTTTTTAATCAAAAATACAGTAAAACAGTATAATCACAATTTAAAATAGTATTGTATTTTAATATATTTTTAAAATAAACTAAAGGAAACATGTGTTATTATTGTTATTATTATGATATGTAATTATATGTTATGTAATTTATTTGAAGTATAGTTCAAATTAAATTCATTTTTATTAATATTTTTTATAAATTGTGTATGTATTGTTTGTACACTAATATATATATATATATATATATATTTGTATTATTTACATAATATATGAGTGTGTACTGCATTTATGTACATTTTGAAAATATTTACATGTATATATATATATATATTGATATAGTTATTATATTTTATGTTATAAATATATTTAATATATAAACATATATATTTTTATATCTTAAATATATACATGCATGTGTTTGTATTTATAAAATGTGAATAAATACATATAAACAGCACATACTCATATTATGTAAACAAAAACTTTATTTTTAATGTGATTAATCATTTGACAGCACTAATATATATACACTCACCTAAAGGATTATTAGGAACAGCATACTAATACAGTGTTTGACCCCCTTTCGCCTTCAGAACTGCCTTAAATCTACGTGGCATTGATTCAACAAGGTGCTGAAAGCATTCTTTAAAAATGTAGCATAAAATACCATCTTGCAATTGATGGAGATTTGTGGGATGCACATCCAGGGCATGAAGCTCCCGTTCCACCACATCCCAAAGATGCTCTATTAGGTTGAGATCTGGTGACTGTGGGGGCCATGTTAGTACAGTGAACTCATCGTCATGTTCAAGAAACCAATTTGAAATGATTCGAGCTTTGTGACATGGTGCATTATCTTGCTGGAAGTAGCCATCAGAGGATGGGTACATGGTGGTCATAAAGAGATGGACATGGTCAGAAACAATGCTCAGGTAGCCTGTGGCATTTAAACGATGCCCAATTGGGTCTTCTGTTGTTGTAGTCCATCCGCCTCAAAGTTGTGCATGTTGTGGCTTCACAAATGCTTTGCTGCATACCTCGGTTGTAACAACTGGTTATTTCAGTCAAAGTTGCTCTTTTATCAGCTTGAATCAGTATATATATATATATATATATATATATATATATTCAGTTAAATTTATATTTATTTAGTAATCTAGTTGTATTTTTGACATTTTACTAAGCTTTTTAATAGCTTTTATGTCGTCTTTTATATTGTTTGTTGTTATAAGTTTTAGTTATTTTAGTACATCTATTTTTTTTAAGGTTTTAGTCATAGTTAACTAACCCTTATCTGAACAACTGGGTTGTAATGTAAAGTAATAGCACAGCTCTTGTTAACAAAATAGATAATGAAGAGTTATATACAAGTTTAATACTTGCCCGAAGCACACATAAATTGCAAAATAAGCTCAAGTTTTCAGTATGAATAAAAGGGCCTCCATATATGACATTTGGCCTCTCTATGACATGTGTTACCACCACATAGTTTATTTCTGAACTTAGAATTAGTTGTTTGTTTAACCTTACAACAAACAAATATTTACCCACAGTAATGCAATGGAAAAGGGCTCATTAATATTGGTCTGACGTGGATGTGGTTTACTGATCTAATAGTATCTTCAGGTCTGAAGGAGGCGAAAGCATAACAGTGGGGTGGAGGCGACCCGCGTGGTGGGATTCAAAGCAGATGCCCTTTCCCCTGGAAGGCCCCTCCTCTCGGAGCCACACAGATCACAGGAGTACCCTCTCAGGCCCCGTCAGACCCCTTACGCTCTAACATTTACACTAAATTACCAAGCTTCAAAGTGCACTGTATGTACCCAGACTGAAATGATTAAGTCATAGATCCTGAAAAACCACCAGGATTCAATTTCACTGCAGAATTTTGCTTACATTGTGATTAATGGAAGTGATTTGTAGGGTAAGCGATCTAAATCTAATTCAGATTTTAATAGGGTCTTTTTCAATAATTGCACAATTGCGGCAACTCCAAATAAATGATACAATCAGCAAATTGTATTTACATTTCTGCCCTTATTACCATAGAAAGCTATATTAATTGTGCTGAGTTTTCTCCATACTGTGAATTCCTCTTTGTTCTTGAGCAGACATGTTTTCACTGCAACGCTGATATGTGAACATGTGCGTAAAACTTTTTTTTCTTTTACTTGAATAAAGTAAGCTTTTACTAAAGTACATGCACTCCTTCATCTGTAATTATTGTTCCTATTTTCAACCTTTATGTACAGGGTGGACCATGACATTTCTGTTACAGACGAGTCACTCATATAAGTGCAGTGGCTGTTATTGTACAAGAAAAGTGACTCAGCTTCAAGCAAACTTAGTTACAAGTCTTGATCAAACTTTTGATGGCTCTTTTTGACAGTGTAATAAATGTGATCGCTTTTCAAGTCAAATACAAAATACTGTAAATATAAGGGAATCATAGTTTTAAAGTCAAGTATTACATTCAGGAATTTGTCATCGTACCCCTTTGGGCTCATGAAAATACTTTTGGATGGTTTTATTTGAGAATTCAGCATCCTCTTGTGGGATATCACAGTATTACAGACTAATCAAGAATAAGCTTCATTTAAATTAATCTACATCTACAAAGATCTACATTGTTGAAAGCTTCCTCTGTATCTGACATACCATTACCGTAAGATCTCTGTGGAATCATTTTAATAACCAAAAAAAAACCCAGTCATTATTGAACTATTTAAACAGCGCTAAAAACAAATCTCTGTCATCGACAGCACAGAACACAAACTCTTACCTTTATTTACAATTTTGTTTAATTATATATATATATATATATATTTTAATTTAGTAATATCATCTTCCTTTCTTTCTTATAAATTTTTTCTTATATTCGCGTCTATTTCTTTAGGGGCATATTTCATAAAATAAACTTACCAGGCTTATTAGCCAGGCTTATTTCAGTTAGTCTGACTCATTTGAACCAAATCAACTGATAATAATAAGTCAGACTAAATGAAATAAACCTGGCTTATTTGGTAAACTTGATTTATTAATAACAGGCTCTGGTCTGTTTCTGTTTTGAGCTGTGGATTTTGATATTTCTATTTATTATCATTATTATTATAATAAATATTATTATTTATAAATCATTTTTTAAAAGTATTTTTTATTTGAATGGGACGTGTCAAATACGACCAGCAGGTGTCGCAACATGAACAAATAATATTTAGCCCGTTAAACGAATTTACAGACTGTATTTATTTGCACTACCAGTAAAAGTAACGTTAGGCATTTTATGCTGGCTGTATTTAAATACTCAAAATAAATCATACAAGTTGCAAAATGTGAAATGAGTTTCCGTGAGCTTTTGGAATATCCAGCTTTACATGCATAGGATATTAAAATGTCTGTGAACGATGAAAAATGTGGACTGCAATGGGGAAACTACCGAAATATATCTGACCTCACCACAATGGCATGAACCTTCAAACACAATCAGCTCTTCCTCCTCGGAGGCTGCTCCAGGAGATCAGCTGATCGCAAATGGCTAGTTTTCAGTTTTGTTTGACACGAGAAATATACAAGTAATTTAAAAAAACAGTGATGAAAATAAAAAAGCGACTACTAACGTTACTTCTAAAATAATAATAATGATAATATTATTATTATTAGCAGTAGTAGCAGTAGTCGTAGTGTTGTTATATGACTGGTGATTGTATTATTAGTTATTAATAATAATTTAATTGCACATGTATGAAATCACTTTATAAATCATTTTAGTTGTGTCATTATTTGTAAGGACTTTTACGTTGAAAGACGAACTTCCGCTGGGCGTCATAGATTAGCGTTAACGTCTCTGGCTTCACGCTTCTCAGTCATGGAATAAAGCGGCTGCTTATTACGACCGTAACATCCACGCCGGAGTCCTAAAATCAGTCCAATCTTCATTTTCCCGGATTCGCTCATTCTATTGAAAAACGCGTCTTGTCTCCGTCACACTGGATATTAACCCAGAAGATCCGCCGAGCTGGATGGAGATGTAGAGCAGTAACCTTACCATTGTTTTAATCAGCTCGTGAAGTTGGACCCAGCCTTAAAAGAAACCAAAATTCAACAAATACGCATCAGATGCTGTGGGATCTTCTACCAGTTCAACAATTCGCGAAATAACTGCCAGATTAGGATTTTGAGTATTTTTCTCTGTCGCTGACAGTTACATTAATGGCATTTCTGCATAAAACGGTGTTTGCCATTTTGTTGATGTAAAATAGCTGCATTGACAGATCAGCCTAACATTGAGAGAATTGCGAACATTGCTTTATTTGTTCAGTGTATTTTTGGTAAACACTACAGATCTGCCTGCATTGCACTTTACCCAGATAAATACGATTAAACCGCAGCGTTGCCCTGAATTAAAACACCTGTTTTTTTCAGTTGCAGAGTCTTCTCAGTGGTTAGACTGTCAGGCGTGAATTATTTAATCCCTGCTTACTTATTAGTTAGTCGGTTTCCTGCTGGACAAAAGTCTTGACATTTGCAGTTTGACCCAGTGCGAGTGTGACAGGAATCCAGGAGGGAGTTGGCTTTGCTCTCGACTCTTGTTTCTGATCCAGCTAAATCTCCAGCTGTCTTCTTTTTCGTTATTAAAAGCGACAATGTCTTTACTGTGCCGCTCTAAACGCAGAAAAACAACCCAGTGAGGACGATGCTGGCCATTTTTGGACACGACACGCTTCAGAGATCACACATTACCCGGGACTCCTGTGACAGGCACATCTAGATGAGTTTTATTTAGTGAACTCGCAGCTGTGAGGAAGCATTTCTTCTCGTGGACATATCGACGTACATCATGGGCGACGCTAATTTGAACAACTCCAACGTCAAGGTGGCGGTTCGGGTTCGGCCCATGAACCGGAGAGGTGAGTCGAGTTTCAGTCCTGTCACTTGATAGCACAGTTCACATGCAGCCTGTGTTTCAAGACACTGTGTAGTGTGTCTTCCCTGTGGTCCTCAGAAGCTGTCTAGCTGGTCAGCACACTATTTGTGACAAGGCCTTTTTGTCTTGTGGTCAGTAATGGGGCTTGACAAAGTTCTGAGAAAGTCCATTTAAGCAGGCCATGCCAGCTGGAAGCTTTATCTAACCATGTGTGTTGGGTTACATCTATCTATTCATCTATCTGCAGAAAGCTTTATTTTATCTATCTATCTATCTATCTATCTATCTCCATCTATCTTATCCATCCATCCATCTATTTGATCTATCTATCTATCTATCTAACTCCATCTATCTCATCCATCCATCTAACTATTTTATCTATCTATCTATCTAACTCCATCTATCTCATCCATCCATCCATACATCTAACTATTTTATCTATCTATCTATATATCTATCTATCTATCTATCTAACTCCATCTATCTCATCCATCCATCTAACTATTTTATCTATCTATCTATCTAACTCCATCTATCTCATCCATCCATCCATACATCTAACTATTTTATCTATCTATCTATCTATCTATCTCCATCTATCTCATCCATCCATCCATCCATCCATACATCTAACTATTTTATCTATCTATCTATCTAACTCCATCTATCCCATCCATCCATACATCTATCTATCTATCTATCTATCTATCTATCTAACTCCATCTATCTCATCCATCCGTCCATCCATCCATCTAACTATTTTATCTATCTATCTATCTATATCTATCTCATCCATCCATCCATCCATACATCTAACTATTTTTATCTATCTATCTATCTTATCTATATCTATCTCCATCTATCTCATCCATCCATCCATACATCTAACTATTTTATCTATCTTATCTATATCTAACTCCATCTGTCTCATCCATCCATCCAGGATGTTCATTAATACTATTACAAGTCAATTTTTAAAAGTGCAAAATACGCATACATGTTATTGAACCTATATGGTTAAACCATGGGAATGCTTGAGAGAAATTATAACGTTACATAGATGGAGGTTGTTCCAGGTTTTCTATGACCACAGAAACTCTGTGTATATGGTGAACGCAACTTAAGATCTTTCTTTCTTTCAATTCAGTCTATCCAGAGGACACCGCATTAATGTCATGCATATCGTTCAATACATTTCCTTTTTCTGTTCATTTCTATTTCTATTTTTCTATTTCTCCAAGATTATTTTGCATGATCACTTGCATGTCTTTCAAATGAACGCATGACATTGCCGTGGGAGAACATGTGTCTTGGTAAAGCCAGCGAAGCGTGAAATATTTGCTACTTTTTAGTGACGCGGTCACGTGTCCGACTGGAGCGTAACATTCGGTCACAAGACACAAGCACGGATCGTGTGCTGACAGCCTGTGTGAGCTTTCTGACTCGCATATCCTTTAAAACACTTCCCAGTCTCCATTAGTAATGCTGGAATTCTGACCTTCTTTATTGTATTATTCCAGTCCTAAAGACTTTTCAGATGATATTTCATAGGACATAAAGCACTTGAATTTGAAAGTCTGTAAATGACACTTAACTTTCTGTTTTACTTGCGCGCTCTCTCTCTCTCTCTCTCTCTCTCTCTCTCTCTCTCTATTTTGGACAAAGGCAGGAAGGGAGTCTGAATGGACTATTTGCCAAAGTTGCATAACCGAACATGTTCCCATGGCCAAATGTGTTTGGATCCCTTTAAAAAAATGTTCATATTAAATCCTTTTTTCTTTTTGTTGGAAAAAGGGATATAGAGGTTTAAATGGTTAATGATTTACCAGTTTAGTTGAGTACACCAATTGCCTCATTCCCTTCTCGCAGGGCTTGAAGAATGCAGTTTCATGTAGCTAACTGAACCGCATTGGTTAATAGTTTTACTTCCATAAACACAGGCGAATAATTATAGAAATTAGCTTCGGGGCACTGCCTTTTGTTCTCAGTAGATAAATAGACGCTTGGTCTTTGTGTTATTGTGTTCAGGATTCTGTCAATCTTTCCACTCCGTCACAGTTGCCAAGATTACATGTGCTTATCGCTCTCACCTGAGTGACATAATGCAGGAAATTCAGATTTTTGGACTCCTTGGCCACCAATGGTGGGAGGAAACCAGTTGTTTCCTGCTCTGAAAGGAAGTTGTTACAGCTAGTGTGGCTTGAGAGCGCATCCTTTCCAAGGATTTCTGAGTCAGCTGCAGATGCTTTCCACTTCCCTGTTGTTGTCAGTAGGAGAGTTTGTTGGTTTCAGACATGCTTTGGCCTGCTGTCGGATTGGGTGTGTTAGTATTAGGCCTTTCCCTTCTTTTGTCAGCAGTCAGCGGTGCATCATAAACTTTCAGCTGACCGAACTGCAGATCTTTATTTGGAGTCCTTTTATTGGACTGGAAACCGCTTTAGCAACAGGCTGCTGCTGACACAGTGTTTGGAGGAATGCTGTTGCAGGTTCTTCCCACTGTTGCTGTCAGAGGGGAAAGCTCTGGCCAAGATGAGTCCCGAGCCAATCCCAGGGTACAACATTAAGGATGGCCCGATGGCATGTGGCCAGTGTGAGAGAGTTTCTTGCCAGTTCATGGAAGTGTCACTTGAACTACATGGCCTGTCCTGTGTTGTCACTGGATCTTGTGTTTAATGAACACAAGATCCAGTGTTTTATGTCTTGCAGTTTAAACTTAATAACACTATGTACTTCCCATCTTCAATATCTATATTATTTCTTTCTTTTGCTTATTTATTTATTATTAGTTTTAAAGCAGTACATAAGAAAACAAAACATTATATACATAACATGTGTAACATAAAGTGAAATGTATATGTAGTTAATGTGTAAAACAATGGCGGAGAGAGTATGTGTATATCTCTGTTATGCATTTCCATATATATATATGTATATATAATATATATATTCCTCAAATATATATATATATATATATATATATATTTGAGGAACAGTCTATTTGTAGAAAGTTATAGCAGAATATTTGTAGAGGAGTAGAAAGAAAGAAAGGAAAATATATTTACAGTATAAACAGAAGAAAAATGTATTTATTTACACTAGGGGTGTAACGGTTCACAAAAATCACGTTTCGGTTCGATACGATACAGTGGTGTCATGGTTCGGTATGTTTTTGATACAGCAAAAATAAAATAAAAAAAGAATTTCTTAGATTTTTTTCCCTCACATTTTAATTTTTTTAAAACTAACATAAGTATGATCTTGTTTGTTTGTTTGTCTTCACATATCGCTATATATGCTCTTCATAAAAATGAAATGTAATATTGTAGTAGTTATAAACTAATAGAAAGAAAAGAACAATTTAGTTTTTAAATGGAACTCCGTTTCAATCGATTTTTTCAAAAGTTTTTCAGAAAGTTCAGAAAGATGAGTGTGTCCACATTTTCTTCAGACAGCACAGATCATGTCTTCAACACACTGAAAACATTGCATATTACAAACTTTATTCTCCTTTTTTTTTTCGGTTTGTAATGTGTGCAGTACCGAATGGTTCAATACAAATGCGCATATCGTTACACCCCTAACCATATTTTGTCGTTATCTGGTCCATTTTGCAAAATAATCCAAGACAGATCATTTGCTATCCTTACTTATTACATGGCTATATTCCAGATAGAAATTATTTTCACACGCGTCTCATGACCTGCTGATGAGTTTATTGCACTTTCACACTGAAATCATTCAATTAATTCATTTAATTAAAAATTACAGATTCGGAAATAGTTGGTTAGCAAAATTGGTTAAAAAGGGATATTAATTAGATTGCCATATGGCATCTAGCTTGTGTAGATTTTTCTTTTTGCTAATGTAGTTAACAGCCTGTCAAGGGAGATTATAATTTGATTGTCCTGAAATGGCATTTAATGTCCCATCTGAGTCTGTAAACCTGTTTTGCTCTGAACTGTGTCCATATCTGTGAGAATAGGTGGGTGATTTCTAGAAACACTTTCTGTGTCAGAATGCTGGTTTGGTTTCAGTCCTCCAGCAGCATCTCCTGCTGTGAAATAAACCCCTGCTATTGATTTTAGTCTTTTGTTCTGCATAATCAGGATGACTGGAAACTCAATAGGTCACAAGATTGTCTTATTAGATGCATCAAAGGGACAGACGTATTTAGAGTAGCAGTGTCATATGATATATGCTATATCTGATCAATTTAGTGGCGTTGTATCAGTTTTTTAATATAACAGCTTGATTGCTTTTGAGGTGATGCAGCACTAAACAAATTGAAAATTCATCAAATTTGCCTCAATGTGTTTTTTCCAACAGAAAAGGACCTGAACACAAAATGTGTTGTGGAAATGGAGGGGAATCAAACACATCTGTACCCGGCAAACCTAGCAAAAGATTCCAGGTAAATCCAACATACTATATTAATACTTCTATTTAGCAAGGATGCATTAGATTGAAGGATGCAATTTAAATGATTTCTGCAGTAATGGCTGCTAAAAATCAGTTTTGCCATCACTTGAATAAATTTCATTATGGAATATCAAAGTAGAGAACATTCAATATTTCACAAGATTTCTGTTTATTGTGATTTTTGAACAAATAAATGCCACCTTGGTGAACATAATTCTTTCAAAAACACTGGTTTTGGTAGTAAAGTGTAGATTTAACAGCATTGTGATATGTTCAGAATAGTATGCAGAATACCCAATGACCTACTATATTTGCATACTGCAGTGGTTACTGTATCCCACAATGCTTTTCACTCAACTCGGCTTTCTTTTCCAGAGTAATGAAGCAGAAGTAATATCTGCTGCTGATTATAAAGTCTTTTTCTTGACTCATTATTTGATAGCATCGATCAGAGATTTAAAATAACCATTACTTTCTCCAAGATGAAGAATCTATAGCACTTTTTACGATTGTTTAAAAAACAATATTTAATGTATACCAAGAACAAGCCGAGCCGAGCATTTGTTTCTCTTCCTCTCTCAATCAGATATTTGATGTTTTGGACCCTTGGTGAGATATCTGAGAGCAGGGGCTTTGAGAACGAGTGTGTCATTGTGGGTTTCGGTCGTTCGCCTCGTACGATGGGGGCTGAGGGAGAACAGGAATGTGGATGTGCAGTTCTCTTTTAACACAGCCTGCTGTTCGCTCCGTCCTGCCGTGTGTCGGGGCATAACTCTCCTCCGTCTGACTTCCTCTCTTTTTCTCAGCCCTCCGTTGTCACGGAAACGCAGAAGGAGGGTTAACCCTAGGTCATCCATAGCTGAGGAGCTCTTGTGTCTAGAAAAAGGGGAAAATACAAGCTTGCTTTAGCATCTGTCGGCCATAAACATTTCCTCTGACTTTTATGGCGGGTAAACAAGAGAGTGTAATTATTTTTTTCCCTCTGCTATTCTCTTGTCGTGCAGTGCAAACAAAGACAGAGGTTGAACAGGTTTTAAACTTGGAAGTGAATGGTCGAGCCGCCTGCTGCCTTCGCACAACAGACAATTTAATTGCAGCGTTGAGTTCATGTGTTGTGCCGCGCTCAGTCGCCAGCCCTGTTAATGGCCCCTGCGATGCAGATGCCTCAAATGGCAAGGTTCACATGCCCAAAATAGCCTTATTGCTGGCATTTCGTATTAATTATGATCTGTCAGGTGCTCCAACACATTCCAGACCATCGGCTACACATGCCGTGTTTATATGTTGGTGTATGTTCGTCTTTCAGTCCTTTGTGTGGTCGTGTGTCTCTCTCTGCATGTCCGGTGGCATCACATTTGAATCTAGAATGAATCTTAGTGCCTGTCCGTTTGCTTTAAAGAAGAAAATGACATTTGAAAGGTTTTATGTTTGCAAGCAGCTCTTAGATGGATTGAGCATTAAACACACCCAGGCATGAGCAATTAGTCTTTACCAGAAGTTAGTATATGCCTGGCAAATCTATGCGTTTCTGACTGTGTTTATGAATTATGATAGCATATATAATTTGAGAAAAATCTGTTTCATTCATAAAGACCAATGATTGCTGGTCACTCCCTAATATTTCAGGATTATTAAGAGTATTTTGCAGCTGGGCCTTTTAGTGTAAGGCGTGTGTTAGTTTATTTGGCAGTACATCAGGACTATGACCATACCACCTAAATGCACCAAAGAGCGCCAGAGAGACAGGGCGTGTTTTGGGCAGACAGGAAATCAGTAAGACATACAGTAGTCAGAATGAGTGTTGAGAACTCGCTCAGCAGTTTCTAACAATCACCACCACTCAGTGTATCAAATGTCCTTTACATGGAGCTCTATTAGTGATTGCAGTGATGCGAAGATGCCTTAAGTGCTAGACACATTATCATATTTGTCTTCAAAAGCATATTCAAATACCTTTGATATCTTAAATGTCACAAATGTTTGCATGAAAGCAGTTCTATAAGAATTTTTATATATATATATATATATAAATTTTTTTTTATTTATTTATTTAATTTTTTTCTCATGAAGTCATAGATGCTTCTTAATTTAGATCCTTATGTCTTACTATATGCAGTGGATTTTATTTTTCCAGTACATTTTTAAAAATCTTTTAAACAAGATTAATGTACTTTTTAGCATTAAATAAGTCTAGTTTTGTTTTCTTAGATTTTTTTCTAATTATACATCATTTGTTTGTTTAGGATTAGGCCTAACTTGTTTATACTTAAAACAAATAAAAAAGTGGAAGTACATTCTGAAGATGCAGACATATGCAGTAAATTGATCTTGTTTTCAGAATGTTTAGATATTTTAACCAGGCAATTAGACAAAAAGACTTTTTTTCTTTTCATAATATTGTAACTATTATAAAGGGCTGTTCACACCAATAATAACTATTTTAGCGTCTTGATTAATAGTTGAGATTGCTCAAACTATTTAAAGCAGATTGAATTCTGATTGGCTGTCACTGTTTTCATTTCTCATCAGCTGGCAAAAAAATAATTCTGAAAATGATTCCAATTAAGTTATTTTGTTAATTGCTGTTCTTCTCTCTCTTTTAATGAGAGAATGCTCATTAAAACCATTATATAACACAATAGCTGTTTCAATAATAATAGTGTATTTATGCTTTTTGCCTAACTTACATCACATGCGTATACACATACAATTCGTTCTTAATAAATGTTAATGAATTTGCAATATTCTAAATGAGCGACTTTATGCCTGAGGTTAGTCATTTGCCTAAAACACTCCCAAACAAACCCTACCCAACCTCTCCTTATAGCTTTTTGTCAATCTTGTAAGACGCTCTTCCCAGAGTGCCAAGGGTGCAGCTATCAAAACTAGTTCAAACACAATCACCTTTAATGCACATCCAGATTACACACACTCATTAGCCAAATATTCACAGCTACGTCTGTGTTGTGATTCAGAGAAATTGTGCAATAATGCAGCTGTAATGTCTTTTTTCTTTCAGTGATGAAATATGTATCCGTGTAGTCTCTCTCTATAATCTTACAATGGCTAATGCTTGCTTACCAACCTCTACATTTCAGCAAACATTTAAATTTAAACTGGACGAGCGTCATATAATCTTAATGAGCACAGCTGATTGAGTTCAAATTGCGCACTTTTCATTACGCTATTGTTGTAATTACCAGGACATTGAGTCACAGTTGGGCGTCTTTAGCTTAGAAAAATCATGTGGAAGGCATGCCCCAGAGTGCATCCTGTTGCCCTCGGCCTGCTCAAGAGCATTAAGTTCAATGCGCATACATTCATTAGGACTTTTCTAGTGGATCATAATTTAGGTCAAGGGTACAGAACGTCATCTTTCCAAGTCACAAGCTGCGTATTTGCAAGCAACCGGAGCGGAATCCGATTTTTTTAAATGACTCGACGCAAAGGGTGCAGGCGGTCAAGTTGTCTTTCTGCTTAGCCCGTCATGCGAGCGCCAACCACGAGGTGTTAGACGGCGTTTGGCACAACTCTTGGTCTCTGGCATACTCGCACTGACAGTTGTCAACGTAGTGTACATCACTAACCCATAAGAAATCTGCAGTGGACCATACTCAAGGTTAATTCCTTCCTCCCCCCTTGTTCTCAGACTTCAGACCCTGCAAGAATGCAGACAAAGACATGGGGATTTACAGTCCCGGCCTTGAGTCGATACTTTGCCTCGGAGTGGTCGATACACTCTCGAAGAGAGATTTAAATGGTTCTCTGTAGGAAATGCTTTCCTCAAGCCTATTAGGAATATTAGGACGATCTGATGAAGCATCGAGTGAATCCATTAACTAGCTCGGAATGAAATCGCAAGCATGTTTGTGGAATGCTCTCGGAGTTGAAGCCTGATTGAATGCGGCAGAATTAAATGCGTGTTTGATGCTGTTCAAAGACAGATTGAGGCCAGTGGTTTGTTTGCTAGACTGCAGACTTGAATCAGCCACCACTTTTTAGCCTGTAAATGGAGGGTTTTCCCTCTGGTGGTGTCGGTGTGGTTTTTTATTTTCCGCCTGTGGTGCTTTGGTCTCGGTTTCATTTATATACTGTTATAGTACCAAGCCAGAGTGGTGATTTCCTCATTGTTTGCAGCGCCAATGGAGGGATACAGAGAGTGGGGGAAGGGACGACACTGTTGACACAGTCTTTCATAGCAGCCTCCTCCCCTATAGACAGAAAGTGCAACTATTAAAAGTAGCCACCATTTGTGATGATCTTGCTGTTATTATGTGGCGAACAAAGTTAATTTTTGAAACGATGACCTTGGTGGAAGTGTTCGCCACAGTTTATTTTTGTAAACACTTAATCATTCATTTTGACGTGCTTTCATTGAGCTAAATTGATTTATATGCAGTGACTGTGGGTAGGGCTGGATAGTAATATATCAGGTTTTTTTAATGTTTAATATTTAGTTTGCAGCTATAAAATTAACGGTTAAATTCCCAAAAGACTGAACCAGTTTTTTTTCCCCTTTAAATCACAACTTGTGAACAATATAGTGGTATATGATATTTAATTAATGTCAGTAGCTACAATGCAGTTTATATTTATATCTTTGCTTCACTGACAGATTCAGTAATCTGGTTGAAAATGAAAATTTCTACTTGCGAAGCTAAATTTCAGCAGCCATTATTTTAGTCTTCAGTGTCACACATCATTTAATATGCTTATTAGCTGCTTAAAAAATAATTAAAAATAATAAAATTAATATTTTTAATAAATTAAAAATTTTAATACATTTAAATTTTAACAAATTCAAATTTTTAATAATCAAATTTTTCATAATAAAATAAAAATAACTAAAAATAATTTCTCATTATCAGAGTTGTGCTGCTTAATATTAATGTAGAAACAGTAATGCATTTTTTCAGGATTCTTTGAATAGTAAGTTACTGGTTAACATATTTGTTTAAAATAGAAAACCTTTTAACATTACAAATTAAATGCATCCTTGCTACATACAGTACAAGTATTTTATTAATACCAAAACGTTTGAATGGTAGAGTTTGAAAAGTAATTATTTATTGTTCTTTCTAGTTCTCTTTTTGCAAAACGTGTTTATTTGCTGTATTTTTTCTGTAGCAACTTGTTCATCCAGCCCAGATTTTTCCTGGTTTGGGGGAAGGGTCTTATGTGAGTGAGTCTTTGCTGCACGCTGCCAAACCGTCACTCTCTAAATGAATGGTTTTGTGTGTGCGATTGCTAAAGAAAGTGAGAGTTTGCGTCTTCCCCCAGCAGCTGAGGACTCTGCTCAGTCAGTGCTGCCTCATATCAGGAAGCCTTTGACTCACTCCCACAAAAACAATGTCATAAAGCAACGTACAGGATTACTCGCGAGGCTACTCGATGACATCATGAGAGGACTTGTGTGATTAACAGCACCGCAGCGCTGATCCCAGTTCTGGCTAGAGTGTCTCTCAGCGATTGGTCTCACCTGTCACTGAGGCATTTTTTGGGTAATAACAACCACATGCCTCTGTCTCCTATAGCGAAAACAGGCACAGGCGTAGAGGCACAGCATACGCATTTTTCATTTGTACAGTTGGCTCATGGGCGATTCCAATCTGTGCAGATGTACAGGACAGCCGTGTTTGGACAACACAGAGTGATGCATTGTGGGTTTAGTCCAGCAATGTTTGGAAATCAGACTGGGAACAGGAGCAGCTGCCAGCTTTCCTTAGGTTGTCATCAGGTTGTCATGTCCGCCGTCACTGGACGGTCAAGAAGACGATTTATTTTATTTTTATTTAAATAAGTTTTAGTTTATTTTAGTTCAGCCATACAATTAATTGCATCTGAAATAAGATTGTTTACATATTATATGTATACGGTGAATATTTATTATGTGTGTATATATAAATACACACTCATGCATGTATATATTTAAAACATTTTATGTTTATATATTGAATATTTTTATAATATAGATTATAGGAATATATGTTAAGATATGTAAATGCATGTGAGTATATTTTAAAAAATATACAGTGTGTGTGTGCATTATTGCATTATTATGCAAGCAAAAAATTTTTTGTATGCTATTAATGGCATTTTTGCCACTATTTTAATATTTCTTTAATGTATTAAAATATTTTTAAATTACTGTATATTCTGCAATCAGAACTTTTTTTTTTCTAGCACAGAACATATAAAAATTACATTTATGGTGACTGTATTAATTTGAACAGATGCTTTTTCACCAAAGAAAAAAAAAAAAAAGTGCATCGCTGAATCATATATTTGAACTGGTTCGTTCATGCCTATCATCCAAGGGAGCGACTTACTAAAATAAAGAGCATTTTTTTATTAACATTGCATGAGCAAAAAAGCAGCCATGTAGCTTATTAATGAAACCTATACACAGTTCTGAATTTACACGCTCTGAATTATGAAGTTGGCTAAGATTAGAAACATTGCTAAGTAGTGTCATTTGTTTGAAATGATTCATTTCAGTACTTTTCGTCAGAGACTGTACGTCATTGTATTTGTCACGTTGGCGAATTAGATATGATAAAATCTGACCAGGGGTATAGTTAATATAGGCTTGCCAGATAGTACAAGGTCAAAGTCACTAGGGCTTGTAACAAATGTTTGGGAAAGGAGGTGCCAGAGGCGGGAGCTGGGAGCAGTAGTCTGGGTTTAGCGCAGAAACAAGTGAACTCATTTGCCATTACAGATATACCTACTGCAAGCTACACCCTTGGCTGTGGAAGTTTGGTAGAGACCCTCTTCTCAAGAATTAGTAATCTGTCCTTTAGGTGTCTTGAAAGCATGCATTATGTTCCTATGATGCATGAAATTTGATTTGTTTTACTCTGAAGTATCTGTTATCTGTAGTACGCAGTTTACACCCTACAGCGACGGATGGCAAGGCTAGATTTTGAGAAACAGATAATATGGAAAACGACAATTTTCTAAGAATATCCACATATATATTTCAATGTCAGAACTGAGGGACCGTCACTCAGAAATGTTATTTTTAGTATTACAGATATACAGCTGTCTCCACAGCTTTTCAAATATCCGCCATGTGTGTTTGTCCACCCCGTTTGCCAGACCTCCTCCAGGAACTCGAGATGAAGCTCGGTCTGACACTTCCTTCAGGGGCCAACATCTCTCTCAGTTCTCAGCGTGGTGTGATGGGGGGACGTCATCGTGCAACTTATTATACCACAAGTGTGGCATGGCCTGATTTTAAACGACAAGCTGAGCCTGGGGTCGTTGGAACTGAATCCAGGCATATCTTGCCCCAGCTTTCCATCCCTCGCTTGTTCGTTTGCTCAGTGTAACTGCATGGCTGTACACGCTTCAGTGATAAGCTCTCATGGACGTCGATTTTCCAGATTGGGAGCATAAAAAGAATCGCCAATGCTGAAGATGATCATTATTTGCTTTTTGTTATATGTGCAGAGGGCATGCATGAATTGGCAATAATTCCATAGATCATAGATGTCCTTAGTTACAGGATTCCTTAAATTGTTTATCGATTGAAATTGACCCTGTTTACTTTTACACACATTCATGATTCATTCAACGGTCCTTTTTTCTTCAAATTTTGGATCAAGCAAGCTGTCTTATGTTTCTTCTTCTTAACCTTTTAGTGACTTATGTAGAAACCACTTTTTAGCTGATTTCACAAATAGTTTAGTTTATTTATGGTAATTATTTTATCTTATGTTTTTATTGGTAAATATACAAATAAAAATTAAAGATTAAATTATGTCTATAAATAAATAGGGGTTGATTATTATCGGCCAGGCCATTTATTAAGCATTTTTATGGTTATCATATCGGCCATTTATAAAAACCGATTTGCCTGCGAAGTCACCGCCCTTGTTATCGTTGATTTTGACATTCATTAGGTTGGCTTTTATTAAAAGCCTACTTACTGATTTACTGTTTAAACTTATTATTATTATTCCGAGCCAAAATTTAAACACTATCTCCTCCTAGAGCTTTCAAGCTAGAACCACCAAACTCGGCCCAGACCTTCAGACTGGTCTGACTCGTTGTGCTATATCTTTTCAGACTGATCCGACTTACGGTATTCCTAAAAATTACAATTGAAACGGGAAAAAATCCCATAGACTCCCATTCGCAGAATGTTCAGATGAGCCAAGACTCTGGCAGCTCCAACTGTCAAAATTCAAATTTAAACACCTGCAGCCAATTAGACTCAATCAGGCTTCCCTTCTATATACTATTTCTAACCCTTTTAAAGTCCTTTAAGCGTTCACTCTATCTACTACTATTTCTAATCTATCTAAATCATGCTAGTATCTTGTGAAAAACATGCTAGCAGCATGCTAGTAAACTGTTAGTCATGCTATAAACATGCTAGCAACATGCTAGCAACATGCTAGTAACTTGCTAATAATGCTAGCAATATGCTAGTAACATGATAGTAACTTTGCTAATCATGCTATAAACATGCTAGCAGCAGGCTAATAACTTGCCAATCATGCTAGAAGCATGCTAGCAACATGCTAGTAAACTGTTAGTCATGCTATAAACATGCTAGCAACATGCTAGTAACTTGCTAATAATGCTAGCAATATGCTAGCAACATGCTAGTAACTTGATAATCATGCTAGCAAACATGCTAGTAACTTATCATGCTAGCAACATACTAGTAACTTGATAATCATGCTAGTAACTTGCTAGTAACTTGCTAATCGTGCTAGCAACATGCTAGTAACTTCCTAATCATGCTAGCAACATGTTAGTAACTTGCAAATCAGGCTATAAACAGGCTAGCAACATACTAGTAACTTTGCTAATCATGCTAACAACTTGCTAGTAACTTGCTAATCGTGCTAGCAACATGCTAGTAACTTCCTAAACATGCTAGCAACATGCTAGTAACTTCTTAAACATGCTAGCAACATGGTAGTAACTTCTTAAACATGCTAGCAACATGCTAGTAACTTTCTAAACATGCTAGCAACATGCTAGTAACTTCCTAAACATGCTAGCAACATGCTAGTAACTTGCTAATCATGATAGTAACTTGCTAATAATGCTATAAACATGCTGGCGACATGCTAGTAACTTGCTTATCATGCTAGCAATAAACTACTAACTTGCTAATCATCTGTCTATAATCCGACTTAGTAATCTTACTATTTCTAATTTTCTAACTCAAACTTAAACTTTTCAAACTTTTTAAACTCATGTTACTAGCATAATTTCTATAAACTACTTCAAACTTTCTATCTCTGCTTTTTCAAGCCAACTTTAAGTATCTAGTTTGAATTATTACACCAGCCATAAATATTGGTTATCGGTCTAGTTGATCTGTAATAATCAGTATCGGCCTCAGCTCCTGAAAAACAAATATCGGTTGACCCCAAATACAATAAAAATCATTATTTATGAATTGTTTTCACTTAAGACAAATTGCCATGCACAATTACATGAGTACAACCAACTCCTTATAATAAAAATAATAATAATAAATATTAATATTTCTTATTACATAATGTGCTCATGTTCATGGCACAAACAAATATCAGGTCAAATAACTGGTAGATGTTTTATTTAAGTAGATGTTTCGCTCAAATCTATTTATTGTTAAGGCAGGTCACTATGGTTTGGAACGGGGCTTTGCATTTTGCATTTGTGGTTTTTAATTACCCCGAGAACAACAACAGAATTGAATTAATTTGGCCTGGAAAGGCACAGTGCTCTCTGAGCGATTAGGATCCTTCAATACGCTCCCACAGTCTGTCAATAATGCTTATATAGGTCATTGTGTTCACAGAGTGCTGTGCAGAGCCGTTGCAGATAACACAACTTTGAGTCAGGGCTCCAAATGCGTATTTACCCTGTAAACGTCAGGGCTTTCTCAGTGAGAGACGGTCTGTTTGTGTTCAGGTCCACTGAGCAAAGTACAACTGATGACATGGAGTCGCTCAGGATGTGTGATTGTGTGTAGAGCCGCTGGTTTTTAGTCCCGTTTGAGTGCGCTCATGGTGATGATGTGCTATTTTGGTCATTACAAATCACATTTATTTATTCTATGACAGCAAAGCAGAATTTAGCATATAAACATGATTTTAAATTGTAAGGAGATTTTGCAGTATTGTGTTTACTGCTTTTTTTAATCAAATAAATGCAGCCTAGGTGAGCTTAACCCATTTTTTCAACTTTTTCAACAATATTATGTCATAAATAGAACTCTAATTGTAGCATGGCACTGAATTCTGTGTTATTAATAGTACTGTCATGATATAACATTTAAATGAAAAGCACATAGTTTCTATAGAATCTTTCTTCTATGCAGCCACGTTGAAATTGTGCGTTCTTCTAAAATACATGCCTAAGTGATTTGTTTGTAAACAAGCTCTTTTTCTGTCTTTTCCCATATGCACCCTCTCCTTGAATCGTCTTGCAGCAGAGGTCAGCCAAAGGTATGACCCACATTTCTGTCTAAAATTAGCATCACCCAAAATACAAGTTTGATTAGAATAGAATGAATGGAAACCCAAATAACCATTTTATCTCTATCTCTATCTGTCTCCCTTTTGTCAAGACCTTCGCCTATGACTACTGTTTTTGGTCGATGGATGAGTCGGAGACAGAGAAGTTTGCTGGTCAGTTTCTGGAAACACTTCTTGAAGAAGCTACTTTTGTTTTTTTGATTCAATACCACATATCTCATCTGAATCATCTTAGGTGGTGCTAGTGAGGATTCGGTTTTGTTTACACATCAAGATCATATGTACCAACATGATTTTTTTCCCAGAACATCTACAGTGTGTCACCTTGAGGTTTTAAGTCATGGCCCTCTGTCTACAGGACAGAAAGTGACTCGACGCATGTTTACCTCTGGCCACAGTAAAGCCTATTTTTAGGACCGTAACCTGAATTTAGTTTAATTATCATCTCCGAGTCATGCATCACTTGAAAATGTTCTTGACAGGTTTTTGTAATTCACATTAATGGATGTCCATCTTAATTGTCATTTATTCTTATTTTAACAGGCCAAGATGTAGTGTTTCAGTGCCTTGGGGAGAGTCTTTTGCACAATGCCTTTCAGGGTTACAATGCCTGTATTTTTGCATATGGGCAGACTGGTGAGTAATGCCTTGTACGCAGTGACCTTTGCTCAATTCTTTTCAAAGCACTCTAAACATAACCATTCGTCTTTTGTAATTTGATTATTTATGTCAAGTAATAACTATTTATGTTAAGTAACAGGAGAGAATTTAATTTCCCTCAGGCTCTGGGAAGTCATACACCATGATGGGTTCGGCAGACCAACCCGGTTTGATCCCCAGACTCTGCAGTTCTCTGTTTGAGCGGACCATTCAACACCAGCGAGAGGAAGAGAGCTTCACCGTGGAAGTCTCTTATATGGAAATCTACAACGAGAAAGTCCGGGACCTGTTGGACCCCAAAGGGTGAAGCCTATTGTGTCTCATGTTTAATCCCTGAGCTTTACTCTGCTGTAGATGTCGATTTTACAAAATATCTGTTTGTGCCCACAGGAGTCGACAGGCCTTAAGAGTGAGAGAGCATAAAGTTTTGGGCCCTTATGTTGACGGTCTATCAAGACTTGCTGTGGAAAGTTACAAGGTAACAAATTAGGACAGAAATAACATGTGCTTTACACAATGATTGAACTTTCACCTCCTTTTTTCCCAATATATACTGTCGTTTAGTTGATCATGTGGCTCAGTTATTTGGGTCTGTAGCTGATGCTTAGCAAATCCTAGTACTGTAGGAATGTCTGCTCACAATACAGCATGTCACTGCAGATGTTTTTGGTCTTGTGGAGTACTTAGTCATTCTAAAGCCTGCACAGAATCTGTAAAAAGCAGATTTATATGACATTTTGCAAAATTTGATTCATGGAATTGTGTAATTTGTCATTATGCTTTTAATTCTACTAAAATATATTGATTTAAACGGGTTTAATGTGTTCAATGCTTTGGATTAAAGCGTTTTTACACATTTTAATCCATTCTTTAGAATTCCAGAGATTCCATAGGTGATCATTGTGGACTCGGTGCAAACCTAAAAACAGGTTACTTTGCAGTAACCATAATTCATGAGTATTGTACCTGACTTAATTTTAGAGGACATATTCAGGACATCTTTACTGCTTTGTTTTTTTGTTTGTTTTTTTACAAAAAATAAGTATGCACAAGTGTGCTGTATTTCTGACCTTTAAAGCATGTCTGAGATTCTAATAGTGTCCCTTCTCCTACCCAAAGGACATCGAGTCCTTGATGTCTGAGGGGAATAAATCCCGTACTGTGGCGGCCACCAATATGAATGAGGAAAGCAGTCGCTCCCACGCCGTTTTCAATATCATCCTCACGCACACACTAAAGGACCTGCAGTCGGGGGTAAGGACACACTTACACACACTGTTCTAAAGCTGGTTTTCATAGATCAAGATTTAGATGCAAGATAATCTAAGTGGAAAATCCCGTAAATGGGTCACACCCTACACACTTCAGGTTTTATTTGTATTTTTTAAGTCCACTTTTTATGTCAGACAAGGTTTCTTGCACCTTAAACTTGTAATCATTACAGTTTTGCAACCTTAGCTTTTACTGCTGTACGTTTTTAGACTTCATGTAAATTACCTTTTTTGTGATTGACCTTTGCATACCCGCATAGTTTGGTTATTCTGGTTGGGTCAAGTTTCTGAATTCTGATTAAACATGGCTTTGCAAAAGTGGGTGGTCATGTTAATGTAGATTTACTAGTTTTTTGTAGCTTTGGTATCGTAAATGGTCTGGGTCTCCTGGGTCGAAAGCATTAGAGTCTGTCCTCAAACTCTCTTATTTGAAAAGAGCAACAGAAACCTCGTTAGGGTGATTTAATTTGGGAACAGTCCTGATTCTAATGTTTGATAATAAAACTCAGACCTTGAATGTTCTTGCAAGGTGCTCAAGAAATGAAGCCAAGTACTGCAGGAAGGAGAAGATTGAGAGATGAGTCATTGTGTGCAGCGCTGATGATCTCATAGACGGATGTACTGAATACTTTTAATCAGCTGATGTGGACCTGTGATGGGACAGTCCAGTGTTAAGTCTCGAATGCATCTCCAAAGATTTTGTACCATTAAGTGCACTCTGAACCACGTAGACTATCCCTTATCGGCTTTATCGTGAGCATGGAGAGAGCTCATGCAAATGGCAGGAAAATTGATGAATAAATTATAGAGTGTCCGAGTTTAGACGTCAGCTGATCTCTTCTTGCGCTGTCCTGGTTTTTTTTTGTGTGCCGTATGTCACGATCACCTGATTCGACTTGTGTCCAGTCCCTAATCTATAATTCATCAGGGCTTGGATTGTGCTGGCCACTCAACAGGAGCAAGAACTAAACTTGTTGTCAGTAAAACAAAGCAATGATAAAGTTTTAGCCTGCATGCACCCACCCTTACACCAAACCCAGCCCTTATGCATGTGCTGCTTGTCATCTGAGCCAGTGATAAGTAATGATATGTGTATGTCTTTTGCATGCTGTGTTTTTCCATGCAAACAGCGCTGTGGACAAATGTGAGGGACCAGATTACCTTTGATTTCCATATTCCGTATTAAAATCGGTGTTTAGCATATTATGGAAAAAGGCTCCTTAAAAACTAGTTTTGCACATAGTTTGTGCTTGATTGTGTAAACTCACCAACATTTAACACTTGTGTGTTCTCCCAGATTATTGCTTTGCAGCTGCCAGAGCTGGGTAGTAGCTGATTACATGTATTCTGAATTATGCAGATCAGATAAAAAAAAAAAATTAAGTACTTGTATTTTTATTAAATTGCATTTTCAAATATTCTAAACCAGAATACAGTTACTTTTTTAATTGATTACATATGATTTACTCAATAGCAATAAATTATGGCTTATTTGAATTTTACATATTTATGATTCAATTAATTATTTGGTTTTCAATAAACTCACAAACCCCTTGCAGTTAGTTAGGCCACTGCATAACTAGTTGGTTGTCAGGGTGTTACTATGACGTTACTAATGTGTTAATGGGTGGCTATTTGTTGCTATGTGGTTTAAAAGGGGTTGTGAGTGATTAATGCATGACTGTTTGGTTGCTACGGTGGTTTAATATGGTGTACTGAGGGTTTAATGGATAGCTATAAGGTTGCTGGGGTGTCCTGAGTGGTTGTCAGGGTGTTGCTATGCCGTTTCCAAGGTATTCTGAGAAGGTTAATTTGTAATTAAAAAGTGAATGAGATGTTTTGAGTTGTCAGGGTGTTGCTATGTGGTTTCTAGGGTGTTCTTGATGGTTTCCAGGGTGGTGTTTCCATGTAGTTGGCATGTAGATTACTATGTAGGCTCTGTAGTTACTACAGAGTAGTAGTTAGTAGTTGGTAGTTAGTTCTGAGTGGATGTCACTGCCTCAAATGCAGTTGCTAATGCATTGTAAGGGGTTACCTCATAACATTGTGCTTGCAGAGGTCACTCACATATTTAGAAGTCTTAAAGGTACAGTAGCAAGAACAGTCTTCGTTCTAAAGGTCACAGAGGGTAAATGTGTCATAAAGAAGTACCTTGAGTGGAGTTAAAAAAGGGAAAGAATTAAATGATACAGAAGAGCAGAATATACAATTTAAATAGCTGATTATAGATTAACGAATTAACTCTGGCTCTATATGATTGTGTATTCTCAGCCAATGTGCATGTGGAGCCTGAAGCCTTGGAAGCACAAGGACTCTCTTTGTTGCTATAATGCACTGTAATCTCGGTCCAGCTCCCCCCTCCTCATGACTTCCCATATCCTCTCCGCTCGCGCTCACATCTCTCTGCCTCTCCTCTCAATTAAACCACATCTCTGATGCTCAAACAGGGGGAATTGTGTACAGTAAGGTCTGATGCTGGGGCATATAAAGGAACTCCACCCCACATACTGCTCCAATGCTGTGCAATAGAGAGGAACACAATGGATGCTTGTCTTCGGCCCACTATAGCCTCTCTTGTCATTGTTCCTTCGTAATATAGGACAGCTCACCAGAATTTGTCCAGCGTGGTCATTCATACACAAATTTAACATTTAAAGCCGTTTCCCTGGGCTTCTAGGAGGACAAGCACAGACAGGCTTGACAACCATGGAAATGTTTAGTAGTGAGGGATTATTATGTTGCTTTTTTATTAGTTCCCACCACTGCTAGTTTACTTTGTATTTCCAGGATAACTAGGTGCCAATCATGGAAACGAACACGTAATGAGGTCATGTGACATGCTATTCTGAAAACAAAAAAGTAGCCAGTGTATATTATGCGGTAAGCGGTATACAGTTTTGTACCTAGTCTCTCATTTCTTTTTTTGGCCTTTTGCTCTTTCTACAGACAAGTGGGGAAAAGGTGAGTAAGCTGAGTTTGGTGGACCTGGCAGGAAGTGAAAGAGCTGCAAAGACGGGTGCTGCAGGCGAACGGCTCAAGGAAGGCAGCAACATTAACAAGTGTGTGCAACCATGACTCATTCTGCATGATGCCTTTCTTTTAGTTTTTTCTTTAGTCTCGTCTTGGTACTTTTTTTTTTATTAATGTACAAACCTGCAGAGGTTTTGCATTAATCTTATAGAAGAACAAGTCTTGTTGATATTTTGTCCCCAAAAATTACTAAAATAATTACTTTAAGGAAGATTTTTTGTTCTGCATTTGGACACACATTTTGTAGATTTTTATA
This sequence comes from Enteromius unitaeniatus, assembly GCA_032359435.1. Classification (NCBI taxonomy): domain Eukaryota; kingdom Metazoa; phylum Chordata; class Actinopteri; order Cypriniformes; family Cyprinidae; genus Enteromius; species Enteromius unitaeniatus. The sequence goes on from JAUMHI010000061.1 coordinate 4,846,523, forward strand.
TATAATATATAATATGTTCATTTAGATAATACTTTACCAAGGACAGTGGAAAATGAATGGATTTTATTTTGTTTTATTAGTATTTATTTTATTTTATTAATTGTAAATTATTTATTAATGATTAGTAATAATGTAAGGCAATAATATAGCAATTTCTTGCTCCAGAAATCATCTTCATTTTCTTTATTCTTATTTTTATTTTCCCTTTTAGTTTAGTTTTGGAGTAAAATGTGACCTAAACCTTGCTTAAAATAGTCTATGAATGTCTGAGTCACCTCTAAATATTTTCTTATGGCACTAAATTGAGGCGTTCCTTTTCTGTTGGATGGGTTTGCCTTTTACAGGGGACATGCCATGGAAAATAACTGTTTTGAAATAAGTTTGATCTTCTGTGTAGACATAATCTTCATTTACAGTGCGAAGCGCCCCGTTAATATTGTGTCTGGTTATTTTAGCCCTCTAAGAATGTATTTTAGTTGATTGAAGATGGTGTGGGGAAGAACTGTGGAGTTGTTAAATTGGCTAGGGCACAGTTTGTTCTGAAAAAGGTTTATAAGTCCAGATTTCTGTGTGTTGAGTGCCTTTTTCCTTGGTCTGTTTCTCTCTCATTTATTTTTTTCCATTTCTGTCTTTCCTCTCCACGCCGGACAGGTCTTTAACCACTCTGGGTTTGGTGATCTCAGCTCTGGCAGACCAGGGTGCTGGAAAGAACAAGAACAAGTTTGTGCCTTACAGAGATTCGGTGCTGACATGGCTGCTCAAGGTATGAACACTCATTCTGTCCAGTAAACACCAGGGGATTTTCCACAGTATTTTTTACATTTTCCAAACCACCTCCATCCACACACTTTTGAATATATGATCTCTGGAAAGTGACCACTCTGTCCAGTGCATCGATGTTTAATGTCTGTCCTTCTGATGTGACCACAGGACAGTTTGGGTGGAAACAGTCGGACTGCTATGGTTGCCACTGTAAGCCCTGCGGCAGATAATTATGATGAGACGCTGTCAACGTTACGCTATGCAGACCGAGCAAAGAGCATCGTCAACCACGCCGTGGTCAATGAAGACCCCAATGCCAGAATCATCCGGGAACTCCGAGAGGAGGTGGAGAAACTGCGAGATCAGCTGACGCAGGCTGAGGTGCACACTTTTTATCATTTTCTTAGTGTGATGCTGCAAAAGGTTAAAAACGGCATGTTAAGAACCATGTTCCTCTACAGTCTATGAAGGCACCAGAGCTGAAGGAGAGACTGGAGGAATCAGAAAAATTGATACAGGAGATGACGGTCACCTGGGAAGAGAAGCTGAGGAAGACTGAGGAAATCGCACAAGTAACAGCAACAATAATTTGCACTGTTTTGTCTGGACTGTAATTTTGTTTATGTCTGGATGTTCATGTTCCATAACACCATCCGTCAAACACAATGTTCTTCTTGCATTGTTTTTTTTCTTTGCCCAGGAGAGACAAAAACAGCTGGAGAGTCTTGGCATCTCTCTACAGTCATCTGGAATCAAAGTTGGAGAAGATAAATGTTTCCTGGTCAATCTCAACGCTGACCCGGCCCTTAATGAACTATTGGTTTATTATCTAAAGGTAATGCACAAACATTTTATTCTAATTTTATTTATTTAGTTTTTTTATGATATGAGGTTTGTTATTATTATATTAGTGTTATTATTTCTATTATTTGTTACATATGATTACATATTAAATATTATGCATGCTTTATTATTATTAATATTATTATTATTATTATTCATTATTATGCATATTTTAATGTAATGCAATGTATAAAAAGTATATATTATAGTATGTATAATTATTTGTATTCATATGTGTAATGTTCTAGTTTTACAGAAAAAAAACAAGGTTGCACTTTATTTTAAGGTGTTCTTGTTACATTGCAATTGTACATTTAAGTACAGAGTAATATTAATTATCTATATGTACTTACTATATGGTTATATTTGGGATTAGGGTTTGGTTTAGGGTTACTTGCATTTAATAATGCATAATATATTATTATTATTATAATAGTAAGTACATGTAACGTGTCTAACAAGGACACCTTAAAATAAAGCGTTACCAAACACAACATTCTAGTTTCATTTATAATTTAGTGCTTGAAAATGCATTATGTGTTGACTTGGATGTTTGGTTGGTATGGTTGTCATCTGAGTGATAACTGCAGTTAATGCTGGGTTGTTTTGCAGGAACACACTAAGGTTGGTTCAGCAGATTCACAGGACATCCAGCTATGTGGAATGGGCATCCAAGCAGAGCACTGTGTCATTAACATCACACCTGAGGGAGCTGTCTTTCTCAACCCTTACAGAAACTCAAGGTAATGCATTGATGATATAGTGTAAATGTGGCACAGGTAAACAATAATGCTCACAGGTTCAGTTTAAGCCATGTACTATGCATGTATGGTACATTTAAATGTATAGATTACACAAGTTCTTTTATCTAAAAGTTATTACGGTCATTTAAAGGAAAAAGCCTAAAAGCTTAATCGTTATTTAGGTAAATGTTAAATCTAAAGTAAAGTAATTTGATGTTTCCTCTGTTACAGAACATGTGTGAACGGATCTCCAGTCACCAGCCGGCAGCAGCTTCACCATGGAGACCGTATTCTTTGGGGAAACAATCACTTCTTCAGGTCAGTGTTATTACCCTAGACTAAAGAATGTCACATAGCTGCTTCCTGTATTTGTACGTTGAAGTGCAGTATGGTTTCTTCATTTATGAAGACTATATATTTGTGTCTTCTTCAGGATAAACCTTCCGAAGCGGCGCTTGAGGGGTGAGGAAGAGGAAGGTGAGGGAGGGAACATGAAAAACAGTAACAGCAGTGAGCAGCTGGACGGAGAGGGAGACACGGCCAGTGAGGTGTCCAGTGAGGTCAGCTTCAGCTACGAGTTTGCTCAGACTGAAGTCATGATGAAGGCTTTGGGCAGCAACGGTGAGTTTTAGCCACAAAATGTATGTGATATGTGTTGTGTTGCTTAATATTTTTATGGAAACTGATGCTTTTTCAGGATTTGTAATGAATAGAAAGTTCAAAAGAACAGCATTTGTGAGTCACCCTCTCTGTGAAAACCCAGCTAAAGTCATTTAGTTTGTGATTAGCTGAAGCATAAGTTTATGTATAAAACAGTTTAAGAAGAACATTCTTTATTTCTTTAAGGCCATGTCAAAGATTGAAATGATAGTGAAATTAATAGTTGAAATCAAACTTAGAGGCTTATGCTAAAATTAGTTTGAGACTTTCACAGAGAGGGTCACATTTATTTGAAAGGGTCATTCCAGCTGGAATCATCAAATGGTCACCACCTGACCCCCTCAGATTTGTCTGAAAAAAGAATCTATGTGATGGGTAATATACCCAATAGATCATATACAAAATTTCAGATCTCTACTGTGAGTACATTTTTTATCAAATATATGTAAAAAAAAAAAATAAAATAAAGTTTGTTTTGGCATCACTGTCTGAGTGATCATGTTCAGACTGAAATATCTTCAGAACTAGTCGTGCCAGGTCTATGAAATTTTCTTGCCTAAGAGTCTTAGTCCAGAGCAGCATGAATTACAACTCACAGCATTGTTACTGAATTTATACCTGAATGCTGGCCCTCTACTTTTCTTTGAAACTATTACTTTAAGGGTTTTCAGATGTCCATAGAAACCTCAATTTTCAATGTATAAGCATCAGACTTGGTAAATGGTCTGATATTACGGACATTGGGAGAACTGACTCGGATTCACAGACTACCGACATTCAATGGAATGCAACATAAGTACCTAATCTTGATGTTCCACCCAATCCAGTGAATGATGCATCCATTTTCATTGAGAAAGCAGGGCAATATGTTACTTGTGTGCATGACCGACAATGGTGGGTTGGTATCATCAGAGACGTCTCTAACACAGAGCAAGACATTCAAGTGCTTTTTTGCATCCCCGTGGCCCAGCTAGAGGCTACTTTTGGCCAAAAACGGAAGATGTCTGTTGGGTGCCTCTCCAGCACAGCATCGTCCAATGGAAGTAACTGGCACATCAATTTTCATTATTATATGTCATAAAAGAAAATGAAACTGTGGATTTAGACACTTTCATAAACAACTTTCAGTAACTGTTACGTAACACATTTATTTGTGTTGGTGGTATACATTATTAAAGTGACTTTAATAATTAAAAAAAGGGTTTTTTTTGTGTGTTTTTTGTATAAGTGGAACATTAATAAAAAAAAAAAAAGTGTTATGTTCATACACTACACATCTGAAAACCCTTCAAGTAATAGTTTCATAGAAAAGTAGAGGGCCAGCATTCAGATGTAAATTCAGTAACAATGCTGTGAGTTGTAATTCATGCTGCTCTGGACTAAGGCTGTTAGCCCAGAATATTTCATAGACCTGGCACAACTAGTTCTGGAGATATTTCAGTCTGAACATGGTCACTCAGACAGTGATGCCAAAACGGGGTAAAAAAACAAAGTATGCACAGTAGAGATCTGAAATTTTGTATATGATCTATTGGGCATATTACCCATCACATAGATTTGTTTTGAGACAAATCTGTTGAGGTCAGATGGGGAAATTTTCCAAAATCTGATTATTCCAGCTGGAACGACCCAAAATGGACATCTTTTGTTATTTGAAACAGTCTTTACTGTCACTTCTAATGCACATAAAGGTATTAATTTGTTACAGAAAATGTTACTGACCCTAAACTTTAGTGTAGCTTTAATAAAAAGAAAAACATTGCTCTTATTTTGCATTCAAAAAGAGGCATGGTAAAGGAATAGCTCACCCAAAAAATTAAAATTCTGTTATTTACTCACCTTTAAGTAGTTCCAAACCTGTATGAATTTCTTTGTTCTGTCGTACACAAAGGAAGATATTTTGGAGAAAGTTTGTGACCAGGCTACTTTGGGTCACCGTTGACTTCCATTGTATTTTTTTCTAGTTAATATACCTTTAATTCTTAAAGGTACAGTAGCCAAAACATGATCCAAAGTCATGTGAAATATTTCTGTTTTTGTTGTCTGACAGACCCTATGCAGGCGGTTTTGCAGTCTCTGGAGCGCCAGCATGAGGAGGAGAAGCGTACTGCACTCGAGCGCCAGCGGCTGATGTACGAGCAGGAGCTGCAGCAACTGCGCAAACAGCTGACTCCAGACAGACAGAGCATGCAGATACCGCAGTCACAGCAGCCCTTGCAGCCGCAGTACCGCAGCTGGGAGCGACTGAGCCAGGGAGGGATGTCATCATCGCCCAGCGCCCAGCACCGCCTTCGTCAGTGGAGTGAGGAGAGGTGAGGTTTCAGTTTTTATTGGAAACAGATGCGTTTTGCTATCCCAAGGTGAGGTGTGGTACATGGCGAGTTTGTTGTAACGCTGTTCTTCCGGTGACATCAGGGAGGTGGTGCTGACGAGGAGCTTGAGGAAACTGAGGGAGCAGATCGTCCGGGCTAATTTGTTAGTGCAAGAGGCAAGCTTCATTTCTGAAGAGCTGGACAAGAGAACCGAGTACAGAGTTACTCTACAGATCCCTGCTGCAAACCTTAATGCCAACAGAAAGGTCAGCTACATTTCAGACCCATGTGCGGTTTCGGCAGGTCTTTAAAGTTCCCGTATTATGCCTTTTCAAATATGATCTTTCATGCAGTGTGTCATGTAGCTGTTTGTGTACATAAACTATCTGCAAAGTTGTGACAACGACAGCGCACGATAAAAGTTTTTGTCTATCAAAAAAAAGAGTCGGCTCACATTCGCCTAAACGAGTCGTCTGCAGTCGTGAACAACTTGCCCGCCCACAAACGGTACAATTTCCATGTAGATTACATCATGTCAAGAAGACGCTGTATCCTGCGCTGTCATTCAGATATGGCAATGGGCGTTTCGTTTTCAGACGCATGCTGTAGCAGTAGACCAATCATAAAGGACTGCCCCATCTGACAAATCACAGCAGCGAGGGCTCACAAGGAAGGAGGGGTTTAGACAGACACAGACTTAGAGTCTTCAAACTGCTTCACACGAGGCGTTTACGAATAATTTAGAAATGGGGTGAAAATCTATTTTTGACGTATTTTGACTTTGCATACATGTAAACCTGTTTTAAGAGACTCATAAAGCAATACTAGGCATAATGGGGCACTTTAAAAACTCTTAATTCTCTCTTCCTTTAAATTATAGGGACCAATTCTGACTGTTAACTAGTTGCTTGTTAGCATGCCTATTACTAACATTTTGGCTGTTTATTAGTACTTATAGGGGCAGTTTCCCAAACAGGGTTTAAGACTAGTCCTAGAATAAAATACATGTTAAGAGCTGTATAAACTGGAAAAAGCTTGCACTGAGATATCTTAAAATACATTATTGCCATTGTTTGGTCTTAAAATGCTCACAGAGAATGCATTTTTGTAACACATGTTTCTGAAAATTCTTAAATGTCCTAAATTGGCAAAGGACTAGTCGTGTTAATCTAATTTCTAACCAGGAAACCGGCCTATAAAGCACATATTCCACATGATCATATTCTACATCCCTAATCCAATACCTTAATTACTACCTTGCTTTTAATAAACATGAATTTTGCCTCAATAAACTCCTAATTTCCTAAGTAATGGTTTGTTAATACATAGTGAGAATTGTACCTTAAAATAAAATGTGTGATATTTACATTTAGGAAACGTGTTGACACATTGTGTTCCTGACAAATTCCTTTAAATTGGTTTTGAAATTGTCTTGAATTTACCTTTCCTAAAACTTTCCACCTTATACACAGTATAACCATGAGATAAGCATTGGTGGTGCAGTCATGTGACCTTTTTTGTGTTTGTGTATGCAGCGAGACGCTGTATTGAGCGAACCCGCCGTTCAGGTGAGGAGGAAAGGCAAAGGAAAGCAAATATGGGCCCTTGAGAAGATGGAAAACCGGTTGGTGGACATGAGAGAGCTTTATCAGGAGTGGAAGGACTTTGACGAGGACAATCCTGTAAGCTCTTATTCATCACGCACACTTTACTGTCGCATTAAAAGTTAGCATTACAGTGGTTTCTCTCTCCGTCTCATAGGTGATGCGCTCGTATTTCAAGAGAGCCGACCCTTTCTTCGATGAGCAGGTGAACCACAGTTTAATCGGAGTGGCCAACGTTTTCCTCTCCTGCCTGTTCTATGATGTAAAGCTACAATATGCTGTTCCCATCATCAATCAGAAAGGAGAGGTGAGGATGATGTGTTCAGATCTGTCTGCAGCAGTCAGGCAAATATGATCAGTGGTTCGACCCTCTGAAGAAAATTTCTTCCAGAAGATGAAATGGGATGCAAATTAAATCTAATGCGATTTCATCTGTGAAGTGGAATCTAATTGAGGTCTCATATAATGCAGTAGACGCACAGTTTATCTCCAGTGAAGTGTGGTTTACTTGTTGCTGATGTTAGGTTGCTGGGCGGCTGCATGTGGAGGTGATGAGAATGGGTGGAGGATTTGATGACGGTGTAGCTGGAGGAGACGACTGTGATGGAAGCCCAGACGGTGATGTGCAGGAACGCAAACTGGTCTGTATGGTAAGTACTGAAGTTCACAGAAGCATGTTTTTGCCTTTAAAAGTATGTTAATAACAACACGACCTCATACTTACTGTACTTGTGTCTCTCAAACAGATTAAGATCCTACAGGCTACTGGTCTCCCGCAGTATCTGTCCAATTTTGTCTTCTGTCAGTACTCTTTCTGGGACCAAGCAGAGCCTATCATTGTTGCCCCAGAAGTGGATCCCTCTGCCTCCTTCTCCAGCACCAAAGACCCCCACTGCATGGTGGTGTTTGACAGCTGTAAGGTACGAGTCCAGATGTGTGCCTATACAATTAAATGGTAAATTGACCAATAATATCCCAAATTGTGAGTTATTACTATTATAACATAAAGAAATTATTTACATGCGTTTACTTTTGCTATACTCTCTGTACTGTAGGAGCATGCTGTGACTGTAACAGAGGATTTTATCGAGTATCTAACAGAGGGTGCCCTAGCCATTGAGGTATACGGACACAGGCAGGCTGATCCAGGCCGGAACCCTGCTCTGTGGGACCTCAGCATCATTCAGGCCAAAACACGCACTTTACGTGATAGGTGAGCTAAAACGTGAGCTTCATCCCCTTTAACTGTCCGATTAAACTGATGTAAACTTTGATTAATATAGAGAACACTGGTGTGTCTAGCATCAAGTGATCTGCTTCCTGTTTTTTGGACTGGTTTGACTCATATGTGTCCTTAGGTGGAGCGAGGTAACGCGCAAGTTGGAGACGTGGGTGCAGATTTTGGAGCTGAATGAGAACGGAGAGTACATGCCCGTGGAGGTGGTGCCAGCACGAGATGTTCGCACGGGTGGCATCTTCCAGCTCAAACAGGTCACTTCATGTTCCTGCTTATTTATCCCACAGCTGTTGTTCATAACGATCAGAGCAAAGCATCTTATGACTTTCTTTAGTCACATGTTAAAATACAGATGGTAACTAGGTGTTCTTTTCTATAGGTTTTGTTTTTTGGTAGATTTATTTTTGAATCCTAACCGTGCAAACCTAGTATTTTACTTGTGATCTGTTTTTCTATCAGCACAGTTATTTAACATTTAACTTGAGTGTTTTTGTGACGGGGTATTAACTGTTTGGTGTGTCTTTCTCAGGGCCAGTCTCGGCGGATTCAGGTGGAGGTGCGTTCAGTGCAGGACTCCGGCACAATGCCTTTAATAGCAGAGATCATTCTGGGAGTGTCCATCGGCTGTGTGGAGATCAGACAGGTGCGGATGACTAAAAACAACGAGCCTCAAGAGGTAAACATTTTTTCAACGAAACATTTAGCATTCAGCAGGATGCTGTTTGAATGTTGTCTGATGGTCTATAATGTTTGTTTTGGTTTTGCTTTGTAGCCTGAGGGCGATGAAATGGACAGTTATCAGGTATGTTTGTTTGATGTCAATACATTTATGACTTTTAGTTGTTCTTAAATGTAAGCAATTGATTTATTTTAATTTTATTTTATTTGCCATGGTGTTGTGGTGCTCCTGCTGAGATTCAGCTTTCAATCCGTTCTGCGTCATTTCCTCATCACATTCCTGTCTCTCCCTCCCTTTTCTTTCCTGTCTTTCTCCTCTGTCCTTCCCATTAAAGACATTAAAGCCAAATAGAAAAAAACTAAATAGAAATGGCCAAGCAATCCATTTATGCATTTGTCCATTATCCTGTAGGAACGAGATCTGGAGCGTCTGCGGCGGCAGTGGCTCACCGCTCTCACTAAAAGACAGGAGTATCTGGACCAACATCTTCAGTCGTTGGTCAGCAAAACAGGTAAAAACCAGATAGACACATGTACTTGTCTTAGCTCAGTAATGGACTACAAAATAGTGCTTTCCTCGCTTTAGCATGTCGCTAATTAGCTTTGGGGAGCTCATGTCACAGTCTTTGAGAAACAAGCAGTCCGATTAAATATAGAGCATGCTGAAGAAATGTAGACTGATTGAGGAATTGAGGAAAAAAACTGATTTTGTATGTTGCTTATATTTGTGCACATCATGCATTGCTCCTAAAACCCACATAGATTGTTTTTGTTCCCTTGCCAGTCATCAAAAGAAAAAAATCACATATGCACTGATTGGGCAGTGTTGTGACCTTTTCTTTTCTTTTTTGGTGGGGTTTGTTTCATTTTATCATAAGATCAAAAAATGCAATTGTAGATTAATAGGAATGTATTTACTTTTTTGTCAGTTGTCTTTGCATATACATTTTCAAAGAAATGTGTGTATATGAATATATATACACACACACACACACACACACACACACACACACACGTGGGACAATATTTCTGAATGTCTGAATGCCAAGAAATGTCCCACTTTAAGGCAATTCACCCTATAATACAGTATGTGCAAAAGTCTAAGGCCACTAGTATTTTCACAAAGAAAAAATGGTTTTAAGTTGGTTATTTCTCTCATTTCCAAACATTATTTTTGTCTTTAATTGTAAAAATGCAGTGAGATTATTGTCTGCACAATGAGTCTGACAAAAGCAGTGTCTACACAAGTGTCTAAAACTTTGACAGGACTGTATCTTTGCAGTTTTTTGGTAGTTTTTTTTTTTTTTTTAGGGCATCTTGGAGACATGTTGGAGGGCATCTCTGTTCCAACTGACGCTACTGCAAAAGATAGAAATAACCAACTTAAAACCATTTTGTGTTGGTTAAAAATACTAATGGCCTAAGACTTTTGCACAGTATTGTGTGTGTAAATATGTATATATATA
>JAUMHI010000061.1:4864395-4880792 GCA_032359435.1 Enteromius unitaeniatus
CATCATTATTATAAGTGCAAGGTTCATTTATACACCACAGCTTAAGATGACCAAGTGCTATAAAAGAACTTTAAAATTAAATAAAAAATGTTCACTGCAAATAATCACAGCAAAAAATGCTTTTCTAACTTAGTAGTTTTGTTCTGTTTTCAGTCAAATATCTAAAAAATCTTAAATCAAGATACATTTACTAGACACGTGAAATAGCATAAGAAATTGTCTTGTTTTCCGAAAAAAAAAAAACAACCCAAAATGAAGTGATTGTTTGCTTAAAACAAGCTAAATTATCTGCCAATGGGGGAAGAAAAATATCATCTCAAACAGAACTTTTAAGCATCACTTAATTTTCTCATGCCATTTTTCTTGTCTAGTAATCTTGATTCTATTTTTTTTTTATATATTTATATTACTCATATTAATATATAATATATATATTTAGATATTTATAGATATAGAAGACAAAATTACTAAGTAAGAAAAGCTTTTTTGTAGCTATACATGACACAAACGTGTCAAAACGTGTCTTTAGTCTTGCAATGCAAAGTAACTGCTTTATTACTGTTATTATAATTGAGATGTACTGCTTTCTTGCTAAACTGACTGCATAGTCTCAGCATAAGATAGTAAACCAATAAACAATAAATATAACATTACAAACACATGTCATATCTCATTAAACATAATAGTATTATTGATAGACTACTATTTTCATATACTTGTGTATAATTTTATTGTACAGTGTTATGTTTAACTATGACTATGTTATGATTCATTTTAATATGCCAATAAAATACTGCCGACTTTCTTCGGCCCTTAAAACCCTTAAAACGTGAGTAAAACAAAACAATAAATATTTACTTTAAAGAGCCATCAAGTATTTGCGAGAGCGAGATTATAGGCTTCCGTACACCGGCTGCCTTCAGCGTCTTCTGGGATTTCTAATGGTTCAATTCTCTTAAGTATGCACTCGATGCATCCTTGATCTCAAGAACACATCTGGACACTTGCATGCGTCCTCTGTACTTGCGCTCTTGAGAATTGAACTTCGATGGTTAATGATGAAGTAGAACGAGAACACAAGGACGCAAAATCGCTTGAGGATGCATATTGACAAACAACCATTATTTACACTGCATGCACAAATTGGTGGGTGGGGCTAAACTCACAGCGATGTAGAAGCAGGCGTTGATGATCTTCTGCGGAGGCGGGGCCACACTATGCTGTCATAAAGTGGCACATTCAACAAACTTTCAACCTTTGTTTTTAGACTGAGAAAATTTGAAGTTCTGAAACTTTTTTTTTTATTAATAGCACAAAGACATCTTATATAGCAAAAGATCAAGGGAGTTTTGACCTCTTTAAGTTTTCTGAGACATTGACACCTTTATGAGACTGATTTACCAGCCATGTTCCTTTTCTATCCTTTGTCCACTAGGTAAGAATGATGGTTCCATCGAGGGCCACCAGTACTTCCGATGCAACCCTGGTTACGGGGTGCTAGTCCGTCCGGATCGCCTGACTCGACGGGAAGCTTCCAAAAGGCACACTGAAAATCGCCGCAGCGGGGAGGAGCAACTGGGGGGAGGAGCCGGAACTGCCATTCAGAAAGGAGAGAATCGCAAATCCTGGACCAGCTAATTGACAATGAGCTGAGCAGGACACCTCCAACATCTGAATCTAACCGAGGAGTTCAACTCCATCCATCACTGTGCTTGGGCTAATGGAGCATTCTAATACCCAACTTTGCATGGAGGTGGTACAACATTCCCTTACAAGCCCCTCTATCAGTTTCGGTGCTATGCTAACGTGTAGCATGTGGGAGTGCTATCAATTTTTAAAATGCTGCTTCAGCTGTGTTCCTTGGTTTGAGAACTCAAGCAAGTCTCCTTGAGTTGACCGTAAATGAATCGTCCGGATCTTTCAGATCAACCCATCATTTTTGTTTGTGCCCTGGTTTTATTTTTAGACTCGAATGCTGCTTGATTTTATCTTCTCTGCACAGTCAGTTTATGGTTTCCTGAATGTGCCTTTTAAGTCAACCCATTTCTTGTTCGGCATCTCTCATTGCACCTTCGTAACACGAGTTAGAATGTGGTAAATGGTATGATAGACACGTAAGAGGTTATCTCAGGGATCCAATCGAAGTCATTGGATATGCCCAGTTGGGTTTGCAGCTGTAAGCCACTATCAAGAGGCGGTTGCATGTATTTTTGTCATAGGTGCCGCCCTGAGCAGGTTCATGTAGGTTTTTGACGCGAGTAATTTCTTGTCTCGAAGTACTGCTATTACTTGGGCAGTGATTGGATGGTTGTATCTACAAGATGGGGTTTGTTATCATTGGTAGACTTGCCTATCAGCCAACTGCTTGGTGTGTATCCTTAATTGCACATTGTGAATTTTTGGACTTGACTGAATCGGCACATTCAGGTTTAATTGACTGGTTTAATTAGACCCTCTCTTAATGGTTTTGATGATTGGACTGAAGAAAAAGAATTATTTTTAAAGTGGCTTATTTACAATCTGATGGGTTGGGGCACATTTAGTAAACAGCCTTTTAATTGGAATTGGGTTATTGAAACTGCTGCAAAACAACCTCTAATAACTTTGCATTGCAATTTAAAGTAGCTCAGTTTGATTGGTTTCTAAAGGACTGTCTTCCACAAGAAGGTCACGGTAAAAGCACATTCCAGTTTAATGTATTGGACTGATTACTGGCAATACCTTCATCTTATTTATTCAAATTAAAAGATCTAAAAGTAATTTCATGAAATATTTTTAGCATAACGTATGGGCGAAGTGATCACATTCATAGTTTTTTAACAAGGAGCACGATTCCATGCAGATATGACGCTTGTTCACATCAGGTTGGAGGAAAAAAGTGTGTTCTTTCATTCCTTTTATATTCTCTTGTGGAAATCATCGTGTGTTTTCTGAAGTCTAATGCAATATCAAATTATTCAAATATATTTTAATGGTTGTAGTTATGTAAATGGAATTTATAAAGTGTAAAAATCCCATAAATGGAAAATTAATTTGCACATTTGATTTATAGTATAGATAGTTTATGTGCCCAAAGGGTACTTAATTTTGTTGTAAATTAACTTAAACTAACCGAAGATCCATTTTAAATCTGCTCTTCACTGGATTTGGTGCTCAAACGTCAAAAACATTTCAAAATGTCCATCCGAGGAAACATGCGTTTCTCCACAGTTTGAAGTTGCCTTTTATTTTTCCTACAGTGTGGTGTTTGTTTGTGTTCAGTCAAAATTTGGTTAACACCTTTCTTTTTTTTGTATCTTGATCTGTGCCTCATTCATAGTTAGAAAAAAAACAAACGCACACATGCAGCACGTCTTTGTTGCTTTCTTTAAGTATTCATTTAAAGGTAAGCGCTTGTGGCTCATTGTGTTGAACCTAACAAGGGTTACTTTAAAAAGAAAGGGGAAATGAACTTATTGAGGACTTTTCAGTAAGCTGATCTCTACGGCCCAACGATTCAATCATAGATGCTTTTAACTTTTATGTGTACTATGTGATTTTGTTTTTAAGTGCAATTTACCGTTTTTCTTAACTAAAACGCTTTCTGTTCAAAGTCTGCAGTAGCAGTAACGACACCTCGATCTGTCATAAATGGCATCGATCCAGAGCCATATCTGAGCAACCATACAGTGGCCTTTTGAAGTCAAATACTAAATACAGGTGTGGAGACTCCTGTTTGAAATCCTTCCCGTTAAGGGCATCAGGAGGATGAGGTTTCGAAGGAAGCTTTGGGCCCTGCTGTTTACACAGATGTCAGAAGCAGCTCTTGGCAGGAAGTTGCTGCTCCACTTTTGTAGGGTTTTTTTGTTGTTCTTTTTCCCCTCCCTTTTTTGTGAGCAGTGAGTAGACGGCTCCATCTTTCACCACTAGTCTGTGCCTCGTCCTGATGATTTTATGTCATCAAAGTCGTCCTGTATATGGAGAGTTTAAACCCAGAGTGTACGTGGTGTGTATGTGTGTTTTGTATATAGTTGCATCTTGAGAGTTCAATCTGAGCACAAGGCTGGGTTTGATTAATTTAATTATCTGCAATTCTATGCTGATATCCAAAGAATAATCATGTATAATAATTCATTTATAATTTCTTTTATATTGACTGTACAATAATCTGGCTGTAAAGGAAAATAAAAAGTGAACTGATTTACACATTTCTTACCGTTTTATTATTATAGCTTAACCTGGATTTGAAGAGGGAAAATATTCAAGTACTCGTTTCAAGTTTGACAACTTTTTTTTCCTTTCAAACAAAGCATGATCAGACGGTGTCTTTCAGCTCATTAAGTTTTTATTCTCTAGAAGGTACAGTTCTAAAATAAAAACAACTTAAAAACAAAGTTTGAAAATGAACAAGTGTCAAAACAAAACTTAAAAAAGTAACAAAGCATATGCGTTTTATACTACATATTAATTACAGAACAGTCTACTGTCCAAAAAAGGCACTAAATTCTGTAATAAGAGATACATGATTAGACTATTTCAAGTTAATACAACAGTGATATATTTTGATTTTTTTTTTTTATACTCATAGAATATATTTATATATATATTGACATATTGAACATGGACAGATTAAAAACAGTCAAAGTGTTCCCTCATTCTTTCACGACAGACTTCTGTTCCAAACACATTCCAACACTAGCTTAATAAAGACTTCTGGGTAACTGACTGGGCACTAGTCCATCACATTGTGCCTCAATACTGTTTCTAAGAAAGCGTTTACTGAGACTCTGTGTTAGTAAGATTGGACCGTCTGTATCCCATAATAAAATATACAAGACTACATGATTGCTGTGCAAGCTTATATTTTATGCTCAAATTTGGGTTGGCAATGCCAGCTGACTTAAAACACATTTTCCAGGACAATTCTACACTTTTCTTAGCTGAAAGTATGATTGGCAGTTTGAAATACTGTTCATTGTCTCGCTATAACAGCATCTAATATTTTGACTGAGGTTTAATGAAACAAATCTGAATACAAAACAGACCGGGGATAGTTGTCACATGGGGAAACTAAAAAAAATGAAATAAAAATGCAGCAATGCTTAATTTTGCTTTTCTAATAGCTGTTGAATGCAATAAAATCGCTGGAAATTGAACAGATATAAAATGTACTTCTCTGATTCAAAATTTAGTTGAAGTTGTAATTGCATACAATTTAAATTTCTGTTAGCCTAAACATTGATTTGATATGTTTTGTTTGAGATTTTAATTTGTACTGATTATATATATTCCTGCAAGAAAGTAGATATACTGTAAACAGATTCCAATTTTTAAAAGTGTTTTAGTTTCAAAATTCAGGTTGGGGCAAGTTTTAGAGTCTGATTTCAGAGTCTGTAAGGTTTGATTCTATATATAGTAACAATAATTGCAATGAATATTGAATATTTGCAGTCAAATATTCACTGAAATAAAAAAATAAAAAAAGCCCCGGTCATAAACAAATTGATTTAACTCAACCAAATCACACAAAGCATAACTAGAGAAACAAATAAAGCCTCATTTGACCGATGTATCTGCTTGGCAGAATTTCCTAAAGCGAGAAATTTCATTTCCAATTAATATTCTCTCCTAACATACAATATTCTTTCGATACATATTTTATTAAATAGACTTGGTACATTTATGTTAAGCTTAAGTAGGTTTATGGAATAAATGTATCTAGGAATATTAACGTTAACTAAAAACAGCGTCATCAACAGTTAATTTTCACAGAAATGACGTGTTGACATTTTACACATTCTGTAATTTAAGTGCTTAAAAATACTTGCATTAAGGGTGAAGCCCATGTTCAGAATTCACGTTCGGCTGCAACTGACTTTAAATACGAGCTTGTGTTTAGCTAGCGGCGATGTCATCGACTGAAATCTACCGCTCAACAGGAACAAAGGTGTGTTGATGAGTTGAAATGGCATTTCAGACATTCTGAGAGAACTTTTGAAGCAGCTGATATTTTTCACAGGTTTGTCATCCGATAGCTATTTTGATACGTCTAAAAAAAAAATTAAATAAAGCTTATTTGTGACTGCAATGATGTGCATTACACACAGAAAGCAGCTTCCTAAAAGGCAAAAGACTGTAAAAGGTGGGAGAGGGCATGTGGTTAGGATCTCCTTTCCTTTTTTAAAACAAGCACCATATTTCAATTCTGAAGCAGAAATAAAAATAACCTTAAACTTGTCCATCTCTCTTATGTTCTTTCTTTGAAACAGTACCAGATAAATGAAACATAATCCAAAAACATATATATATGTAGGTTGGGGTAAAGAACCCAAAGCACCATAACCCTCCCCCTTAAAGTGACATTTTATGATTATTCAACAAAAAACAAACAAGCAATTACATGGGATATTTATTAGAGTGGTTAAATCCACTTTAATTTCGGAAATAACGGTTATTAATCCCCACGGAAGGGACTTTAGCTATCATTTCTTTCCAGAGAAACCCATATATGGACACGTGGGCAAACACCAACAGGTTTTTTGTTTTTGTACTGGAACGTCGTCACCCTGATTGTCAAGTGTTTTCCCGTTCGCTGAGACGAAGAAATTCCCAATGCTACAACATTTTCAGCCGCGCGCTGCTGAAACATTTGCACAGTTATTGGCTGAGTAGAACACTGAGGTTATATACGTTCAAATAAACGGCTGTTGTTTGATTGCTTTTAGAGAGGCCTGCAGAAAGAGCCCGACTGAATTTCTAGTCTGCTAATGCTGAAATATAAATGGCACAATCTTCACGAGCAGGCTTCAGTTTCCAGACAGCCTTCGACGCCTCCCTGCAGAGATGCACAGTTGTGTAGCGGCAGGAACATAAACATGCTGCCGCTAGTAATTAAAAGTGCAATACGTAATTGCTGAAGCCAGCAGGCCGGTTATGGTACTGCAAAAACAGTCCTATGCGACTTTTACGCTGACAACCAGGGTCCACAATTAACGTTTATGCCAATTTCCCAACTATTTCATACTGGTCATAAAACTATATTGGTTTACTTAAACTATTCTCTCAATGACAACTAAATTTAGATGTTAGCGACAAAACGTGTGAGGCATGGAATAGCTACAGGAAAAATACTGCTCTTTTTTGCGGAAAATACTCTCAGGCCATTTAAGATGTTTCTTAATCTTAATTTTGAACAGATTTGGAGAAATGCAGCATTGCGTCACAGTTAAAAATATCTTAATGATAGATTTGTTTCTTACAAACGTGCAGCTTTTTTGCTTCATATTGATGCTTTTATCAGCTGTTTGGACTCTCAATCTGACGGCACCCATTCACTGCAGAGGATCTATTGGGGAGCAAGTGATTTAATGCTTAACTTCCCTAAATCTGTTACAGTGAAGAAACAAACTCATCTACATATTGGATGGCCTAAAGGTGAGTACATTTTCAGCAATTTTTTTAAAAAGATGCAATGGCTCGGTTTCATAAATAGGGCTTAGCCTAAATCAGTATTAGAACATTTAAGTATTTTTGCCTTAAAAAAGTATTAATAAAAAAGTATTACTGGTGCGTATCTTAGGACAAAACAAAGGCACTGACATGTTTTAAGATCAGTCAGTTCCAGGTTCTTTCGGTTGAACAGCTCAGATTTACATTTTTGTCTGGGACTAGGCTGAAGTTATGAGTTATGAGTTACATTTATTCATTCAACTAATTTTTCAAATTGTTGTCATTTTTGTTGCTGCTTTCAGTTTAGATGTTTTAGTGGTGATGCTTTAATTAACATGCTACACATTAGTTGCACCTTGTTTAAACATGTCATAAAACATTCAGAAAAACCTCTTTGGCTGTTGCACTGTGTATTGCATAGGGGTGGGCGATATACCGGAAGGAATTTGGATAATCGGTTAAACGCTGATGTGATGTTGCTGTGCTACATAGTCACAAAAACGTAAGTATATTAAATATTGCGGTTTAAAAACAAGTGAGGTTAAGCCATTCTTGTAAGAGAGGCATGGACGTGAAGATGTAAATATTGGACATTGAATATTGAGTTGTTTTTGCCACTTTATAGGCCTTGAATACACACTTGTATGTCAAAATGCCTTGTTAAAACAGTAATTTAGGTCTTAAGTGAAAGCAAACGGCTAAGAAAGAAAACACACGTGTAACAGTATATTGAATCCGTCGGCTCTTAAAGTGACAGCAGTCTAATATTCCTGCTTTCTGTCATTCATGTTATCAAACAACAAAAGTGAGAAAATCTCACTGATATTGACTTTATAACTTTAATAAGAAATATATATTTAATTTACACAGTGAAGAATATGCAGCGTTTTTATACATGTTAATTACTTGTAAGTTTGTTATTTATTTGTATATTTAAAAAAACGATAGTTTTTTTTGTCATATTGCTTGTAATTAGCTTCTTATTTAATCATTTAGAGGTTTTTTTTCCTCGGCTAGTATTTATTTTTTGTGACTTTGAGACTAGGGTCAAGAATAATGAAACTGCAATGGTATTAGATAGTTTGATTTCAAAGACCAAAAATAAAAATATTGTGAAATAAAAGGACTGTTTTCAGTTATATCGCCTACCCATACTATGGCAATGTTTTTTTTGTGTCATTTTTAAGACAACATATGAAGTTAAAATAACAATAACATAATTAAAACATTACACTTGAAAATGTTTTTTTAAATCCATGCCTTAAGAGCTGTTTTTGAATGCAAAAACGCATTTTATGTAGACGCCCAAAAAGAACCATGTTCAAGACTTCCTTAAGACTACAACAAAGTAGTCAATTTCGAACCACCAAACTATTTTGCATTTATCAGCAAGACTTACCAACTAGCCAGTATTTTTTTTTTTGGACTTTCTAGTCTGTAAATGCTTGGCAGAGCAGACTTGGCAAAGTCGCAGATACACATTTGATGGCAGGGGAGTGTTAACTTTAGACCCTGGTGACAACTGTACAAGTTTAAACGCAATTTCAGCAACGCTGGACTGCACGTACACAAAGAAATAAGTTAAGAAGTGAGAGAGAATATGCTTCCCAACACACTTTCCCTGGAAAGACTGAGGCAGCGAACATTTAGTATGATACTGACCTCTTATATCCTGCAAAGAAGACTTCCTGAAAGAAGGAAAACTGAGAGGCGAAATTCACTATCCAAGTGTGAGATGGCAGGGTGATATGTCGCATGAAGTTTTTAGTGAACGTGTTTCATCAACAGTTTAATTGCAGCACCTCCCCAAGCTGCTGCGTGTAGGAGAACAGTTTGAATGAAAGACTATTGAGGCGTCACATGTAGGAGGGAGGAGGAAGGGGGGAATGTTGGGTTAACAGTCATTATAACCTCCGCATTCACTTTGGTCATCCATGACCTGGCCATATTCCTCATTATAACGGTTCACGCACAAACTGTTTGGCTTTGTTTTCGTAACCCCACATTTCTCCTTCGGCTTCCCTCCGAGCTCCACGTCGAAGGATTCTCACTCATCGTCCAGCACCTCTGTCTTGATGTCACTTGTGGCTCCGCCCTGCCTCGCCAATGCCAGGATGCTGTGATTGACAGCGGCCATCTCCACCGCCAAAGCAATGGGGTCCTGGTGTTCGTTTGGGCCGGTGTTGTCATCCTATAAGGAAGCAGAGAACCAGAGATTGGTCTGAAGCCCTCTGCTTTTGCCTCTGCAAACCTGTTTGAATGACTTTGTGTCATTAAAAGACAAAAGAGCATGAAATAGTTCATACAACTCATGGTAATGTATATTGGTACCATGATTAAAAATATATATATATATTTATTTGATTTATATTGGCTGGTATTGGATATTTAATTGTGCATTTTTGTTTCCCCATTTTCAAATTTCGACTGACCACTGCAGTCATTGTTGAAGTCATATGCAGCATTTAAAATTATTTATTTGAATTACAAAACAGCATTTAATTTCAATATGAGCCATATAGTGATTATCAGCCATAACTTGACAATAATTATTAGCTAATTGTTATTAGCCAGAATTTTTTATTAATCTAGAATAAAACGTGAAAAAAGATCTAAATATAAATTATGACATACTAAACGTATCCTAATAGTATAGTAGTACTTTAGTACAGTATGCAAAAAAACTCAAAATCAATCACACTTCTGTGAAATCAAACTGCCCACTTAGGAAGCAGCACTGATTGACAATCAATTTGCAAATGTAATAGACAACAGGTGGAAATTATAGGCAATTAGCAAGACACCACCAATAATGGAGTGGTTCTGAAGGTGGTGACCACAGCCCGTTTCTCAGTTCCTATGCTTTCTGGCTGATGTTTTGGTCACTTTTGAATGCCGGCAGTGCTTTCACTACAACCCACACAAGTGGTTCAGTTAGTGCAGCTCATCCATGATGGCACATCAATGTGAGCTGTGGCAAGAAGGTTTGCTGTGTCTGTCAGTGTAGTGTCCAGAGCATGGAAGCGATACCAGGAGACAGACCAGTACATCAGGAGATGTGGAGGAGGCCGCAGGAGAGCAACAGGAGGAACAGGAGGTGCAACAGGAGGTGCACTGCCAGAGCCCTGCAAAATGACCAAATGTGCATGTGTCTGCTCAAACGGTCAGAAACAGACTCCATGAGGGTGGAATAAGGGCCTGACGTCCACAGGTGGGGGTTGTGCTTACAGCCCAACACCGTGCAGGACGTTTGGCATTTGCCAGAGAACACCAAGATTAGCAAATTCGCCACTGGTGCCCTGTGCTCTTCACAAATGAAAGAAGGTTCACACTGAGCTCATGTGACAGACGTGACAGAGTCTGGAGAATGTTCTGCTGCCTTCAACATCCTCCAGCATGACAGGTTTGGCAGTGGGTCAGTAATGGTGCGGGGTGGCATTTCTTTGGAGGGCTGCACAGAGGTAGCCTGACTGCCATTAGGTACCGAGATGAGATTCTCAGACCCCTTGTGAGACCATGAGCAGTTGCCTTTGGGTTCCTCCTAATGCAGGACAATGCTAGACCACATGTGGCTGGAGTGTGTCAGCAGTTCCTGCAAGACGAAGGTATTGATGCTATGGACTGGCCACCCGTTCCCCGACCTGAATCCAATTGAGCACATCTGGGACATCATGTCTCACTGTAGGAGTTGGCGGATGCTTTAGTCCAGGTCTGGGAGGAGATCCCTCAGGAGACCATCCGCCACCTCATCAGGAGCATGCCCAGGCATTGTAGGGAAGTCATAAAGGCACGTGGAGGCCACACACACTACTGAGCCTTTTAAGGACATTACATCAAAGTTGGATCAGCCTGTTGTGTGTTTTTCCACTTCAATGAGTGTGACTCCATGGGTTAATAAATTAGATTTCCATTGATAATTTTTGTGTGATTTTGTTGTCAGCACAACTATGTAAAGAACAAAGTATTTAATGAGAATATTTAATTCATTCAGATCTAGAATGTGTTATTTTAGTGTTCCCTTTATTTTTTTGAGCAGTGCATATATGTATAATAATTGTTATATGTATATATATATATATATATATATATATATATATAAAACCAATTTTATTTACATTTTCAGTATCTAATACATCTATTTACTTTTAAATATAGGCAATCCTAGAAAAAATACGTATGAGTGGTTAATTTATTTTTAAAAAAAGTCTCTTACCATGCCCAAAACTTGGTCAGCAGCTACTGGCTCACCGTAGTCATTTCCATCAATCTCATCACTGTTGGAATGACCTCCTGGGCTTTGGACATCAATCCCATGACTCTCCAGGATTGCTGCTTCTTAGAAAAAAACAGACCTTGCCATAACATATCTGAGCCCATTAGGATGTACTCAACATGATGGAACTGAGTTTTCTGAAAGGCATTTTTCTGTAAATTCAATATTTCTGATGAATGCACATTTTGAATGAGACAGCTGCAGCATGGCGATAACAACGCAATGGAAATAATTACATTGTCCATATTTAAAATGCATTGTTGCGTGTAATACGAGCTTTGTCTGTCCCCAGAGGGCTTCAACATTACCTATGTTGGCTCTTCTCTTAATTTCCTTCCGTCTGTTGGCAAACCAGTTGTAAACTTTCAGAGACGTGACCCTCTCAAGATCTGAAAGCTTCTTCCCTTAATCAAATCACAGCAGAGCTCATCAATAACGTCTGGGGCCACGATAACAGGCATTTACACATGCATTCATCTTCTTTATGGAGCTTGTGTTTAAACATCCTACCTGGTTTCTGGATAACTGCATTGCAGGCGTTGGCAATTTCCTCTCGTTTGGCTTCATCGGGGTACTGGTTGTCATTGAAATAACTTGTGCGAAAAACATAAGATAAACATAACGTTAGGCAGATAACATTTCATAGCGGGAAAATATATGTTTGCATTATGTCTTTGTTCAATCTAGATTCAGGTTGACTGTTTTTACAGTTATCACAATACCAACATTTTAAATAAATCAATAAAACAAGCTATTGAAACAATAACTAACATATGGTCCAATGCCATGTCTCAAGTCAAGTGAATGAATCATCTTATAACAGGCATCCAATACTGACTTCTGGAAAAGGGGAATAACCAATGACATTTGAGATTACAACTAAAACAGCAAGCCCCGCCCCCACGACTGAGCTCAGTTGAGACTCCGATCGGCCCAGATTGACCCCCCCCCTCAAAAAATAAAATCTCCCGTTCTACACGATTCACGTTATTGACCCAATTGACAATGAAAACGGCGATTGTCACTGACAAGCGACAAGTTTGCAGGTACGAGTAATAAACAGTTCTTATTAACAGGACAGAATTATCTAGGTACATGTAAATTTAAACATAGTATGATACATTTTTAACATTTCAAGCTATATAAATGAACATAAACTGATGTATAATGAGAAAACAATAGCGCGTTTATTAACAAAATTAATATGATTATTAAAAGCTGTACAAAATTTGATGTTCAATCTTGTCACCACCTGTTATTCTGCATTATAAACAATTAATTATAGAAAAAGGAGATATTTGCAGAAATTAGTATTAAATCAATTATTTATTAAATAGCATTTACTTTCTCATAAGTATATTGTAGTGTGTGATGCTAATGATGCTTGACTGAAATGTTAAACACTAAACAGCAAAAAAAGAAATAAAGATGCCCTAGTTAATGGATTAACTACAAATAATTACTAATAAACACGTGTTATAGTATTTACTTATTTTAGTGTAATATTTACTAACTTAGGTCCATTAGATAATGTTAACATGTAACTTCAAATTGTATTACTGTATTAATGAGCATTAACAATGATCATATATTTCTCACCTCTCCATCACCGCCAGACACTCTTTCCTCCAGGTGAAGCGGCTGCCCCGCCGCAGACGGAAACTGCCCTGGGTGCTGCTAATGGGAGGAGGGGTCTGACGCCACTCCACAATGTCCTCCAGGGCCATCGGGGTGGGCCGCATTGCTAGTGTTGCACCTGGGACACAAACATGACATGTCTCTTCTCAGATGAAGTGTCATAAGAAAAACAGTGTGTGTGTGTGATTCTGAGGAGATTGAAGCCTTTTCACTGTGTCCGGAAGCACATGATAATGAGAAAACCGGCGCTCTGGGGTTTAGATCATGACCTTCTAATTTATTCACTGAACGTCTGATTTCTTCCTTCAGATCAGCCTGGAAGAAACTGAAGGAGCACTGAAGGAGGAAATTTAATGCTGTATACAGTACATGCATATATTAACAGGTAGAGTTCACCCAAAAATTTTGTTGTCATTTAATCACTCACAAGTTGTTCCAAATCTGTACAATTTTTTTTTCTATTAAACAAGATATTAAGAAGATATTTTTAGAAGATTATTTAAGACTATTAAAGAAGATATTTTGGAAAATGTTGGTTTAACTTTAAATGGTAGCCTTCGATTTGCAAGGTACTGTTTTATTGTAAGACATAAAAGACATTTTACACGCATAAAAAAAAAAAAATAATAATAAATTGTCACTATTGTCTAGTTAAATTAATACTATTATTATTTTTTTTATCATTATTTCATATTTTATATATTAATACTTTTTGAGGGTGAGTAATTGAAAGAATGTTCATTTTTCATTTCGTTTTCATTTTTTATATTAAGCACCATTTAATGTAATTTAATGGCACAAGATTATGAAACATTCAAAATAAATAATAAATAATCAATAATCAATAATAATATAGAAATTCAGAACAATTTTATCAACTCAATGTTTTGTAACTTTGCACAGCAGCGCTGTATTGTATATTAACTGATATTATGCCTGCTGAGTACACACACATAGGTACAGTACACCATATAGTGGACCTTAGTAAATCCTCATTACAGGGCCTTATTATGTTATTTTGTGTAAAAAAAATAACGTAAAGAATAAATTGGATATATTTACAATATCGTTTACAGTATGAAAAGTGAATACTCATTTTGTTTCTATTATTATTATTATTATTATTAAGTGAGCATGGCAAAAGACGCAACAGGAGATGTACACAAGCAACAAATGAAGTTACAGCTTTACACAAGTACGATATGTTCCTGGAACAACATTTTATCAGCCAAAGATGTCTTGGGTTTAAAGTTAGAGTTATTATTAGATCACAGAAACATTTGACAACTGTTGTATGTTCTACACGGGTAAATGCCACTGGGGTTGGGGTTGGGTATTACCAGGTGTAGTTTTCTCTAGTTGGTACCAGCGGTAGAAGGCTCTTTTCTTCTGGTCGCTGAGGTCTGAGCCCTGCTGGAGCAGCCAATGAGAGATCCGGCTCTGACTGATACCTGCAGACAACACACAGCTCATAAGGGCCAAATCTCACTTGAATATGCCTCTCAAAGACCTGCCATGATAAATCCCACAACTGTAATAAAAAGCAGCGGTACAGCTGACATTTCTGTATAGCATTACGCTAGAAAATATTAAGATGTGCTTTAACTGCTCTCTTTTTGATTATACAAAATAACAAGGCAAACAACAAATCACAGGATATACCACAATATATTCGTTATTAAATTTTGGAAAACAAAAGGCAGAGGATACTAACCTGTAACTTGAGCAACTACTGCCTGTGATATTCGCCGGTTCCCCAAAAACGCTTTAATCTCTTCTTTAATTATAGCACTGTCCATTCTACAACAACACAGACGGAGAGACATCAAGTAAAAAACATTAACACTATTTTTAGTAACATTTAAGAACCATTTAAATACAACAGAAATGTTCCTAATGCTCGTCTTTAACTATAGATGGTCATTCTGTATTATTAACACTATTTTAAGCTTCACAAATAGCAACTGATTATGAATTGGACAGCAATCTATTTCTTTTAAACAGTGCATTATGATGCAGCAACCGAATTAACAGTTACTTCCGTTCAGATATGACCAGCGTTAACGACCAAGTCAGATACGCTTTTAATGATTGAGGAATTTTTGTGACTTGTGCATGAATGATGCATATAAAAAATTTGTAAGAGACAAAGGTCAATGAACTGGACTACGCTGTTTTTGCACAGTATTTAATGTATCATTTAAAACATAAACATGCTTGAAAACTCATGAAACCTTGCAAATGTGTCAGAACCAGTGAAAATGTACATCTGATATGGGTTTCAGAGGTAGGTGTGGCAAAATGGCTCAATAGCGCCAGCTATAAAATTTCAACAAAGTGCCTCTTAAGCTATGCTTCAAATACAGGTAAGAAATTTGTTTCTCTTCTTGCACATCTAACACACCAATACTTACAAAAAAAAAACAAAAAAAAAAACTTGAGTTTTGCCATTAAATAGGAAGCTGTTATAACTCAGGCATACAATGTTTGATCTGCCCCAAACTTCACATGTTTGATAAGAGTCCTGTCCTGAACACATGCCCATGGCGAGGTGAGCCTAGGTACGAGGGCTTGCAGCTTGCAGCTTTAGGTCGCATGTCATTTTTCCCCACACCATGTCATTTTTTCAGTTTCTCTCAAATATGCATTTTTTAAAACCAGAAGCATGCTAAGTAATGAGTGTCTTCATCGCGCTTAGCATTCGGGCGTTTTTTCCTCAGCAGAGTTGAAGAATTTTCAACTTTGGGTAAAGCTCTGCAGTCAACAATGTCACTTTCTAGTTGGCCAACTAATCATAGTGGAGGAGGGGTAGAACTACCTACTGTACTACAGCCGACGACAATGGAGAATTTAAAGGGTTAGTTCACACAGAAATTAACATTTTGTCATTAATTTACCCTCATGTCATTCCAAACCAATACGTATAAGTATATTTTAAACGTATACGCAAGCTTTAACGTATTTGATGTAGTAAAGCCGGTTCCTTTTGAAAACAGCTGATGGAGATTTACCGCTAATCAAAGAACCGGCTTTACTGACGAGATGCGCATAATATATC
>JAUMHI010000061.1:4880892-4900017 GCA_032359435.1 Enteromius unitaeniatus
TCCTTTTGAAAACAGCTGATGGAGATTTACCGCTAATCAAAGAACCGGCTTTACTGACGAGATGCGCATAATATATCATATGATATATATCACCCAGCCCTAGTTTGATGTAATCAGCCTTGTTTACATCCGGGTGAAAGCATGAGCATTGTGCGTAATCTGCAGCTGTCTACGCCCAGAAGAAAGTGTACTCTTGCATTGTGATACACTCGGAAGACGCAAGTCAGGGAAGAAAAATAGTTAAACAATGTTATTTTTTATATTTCTTTGCGCAAAGAGAAATTATTCTTCTAGCGTCGCAAAACTGAACTTGATGTTACCTGGATGTTTTTACCACGTTTCTGGATCTGGGATAATATCAGTTGTATCGCTGATTATGGAGGAACAGATCTCTGATATCACCAAAATATCTTCATTTGTGTTACAAAGATGAACAAAGGTCTTACGGGTTTGGAACGACACAAGGGTGAGTAATTAATGACAGAATAAAAATTTTGGGGTGAACTAATTCTTGAATATTGCTTGTCTCTCACTATTTCTTTTTTTACTAGATCGATTTGTTGAACTACCATAATATTGTTGTGAAATATAATGTTTGGAGAAACATTTCATTCACGATGCGTCTGCCATTACTTTAGTGGATATTTCGTATCACACGTGGGCTTAATGTTCATATTGTCCATACCATGTTGAGAGTGTCCCACTTACCTCATGAGCTCCTCGACTTTGTCATCGATGTCCACTTCCTCATCTGGGTGCTCGTACGCAAAGGCCCTCGAGGAGGTGTTGCTAACAGCAAAACGGGGCGGAGAGAGCTTTCCGTTGGGCATAGCGGCAAGACTGTCCCGTCCATTTTGAACCATGGGTGCTACTACGGGCACAGGGGTGGGGGCCGTCGGGGGCGGGGAGGTATCATAGCTGTTGCTAGGAGAGGGAGAGAGGCCATTGCCACGGTATCCCGTCTGTGTGGCCGTAGAGGTCGTCGAAGAAGAGGCTGTGAGGTTGTTAGAGGAGGTAGTGCAGGAGTTGGAAGAGGTGGTGGCATTGCTGCCATTTCCGTGATTGACGCCGGCCGCCCCATTTCCGCCGTGGGGGTGCCGGTGGCCGAACTTCTCCACGTGCTCGCGGTCCAGCCGGTCGAGGGTGTCCAGGGCGTGCAGGATCTCTTGCTTTGTCATGCCGCTCCGACGTAGCCGCTGCAGCAAGTCAATCTGCTCAATGGTAAAACGAGGCTCATCTGTACAATGGGACATTCTGCCAAGAAAAAGAGAAAAAGCTCCTGCATTAGAGAACTGATGTTGGAGGAAATGCTGATAAAACACGACACATGGCTGCATAGTGTACAAAAGTCAAAACAACACAGCTTAGACTAGAAAAAACAATGTTTTTGTCTGAGAAACGCAGTGGAGGAGGTGTAGCAGGGCCCGCATGCGCACGAGTCCTAACTAAAGCATTATTTTTTCCAAGAAAATGTCAAAGTCACCGCACCTTTATCGACCAATCATTGCAACAGAAGTGCGGAGCCTGTCTGAGGTCAAGGCAAAGACACTGCATGCATTACCACAGAATTTTTAATAGACTTTAAACAGCAGAAAGCTGGGACACGTGAGGAGGGGGAAGGAGGTTAACTTTAGGGAAAACTGCCAAGAAAAATTCCATCCGAGGCGGCCAACCTACTTTCAGTGAAGAAGCTGAGAATGAATCACTCCGTACGGGCGCTTGTCTGAGAATAGTTCTCTCAATGCCAGGCTGCTGCCCACACACGCGTGCTTCTGCCGAACTGTTGTCCCATAAGGCGGCGTATTTCAATTCATTTCGAGTTTTAAAAGGAAGTTACAACTTATGATGCTGCAAAAGCAAAACTCCTGCCAGCGCAATATGCATTCCATATGGCGCAGTGTAATGCAATCAAGTCAACGAGAAAACGGTTAGGCTCCTTTTAACAAAATGAAGATTTCAAATTCCCTGCGACATGTTCTTCGAGAATGAAATCTGCTGATGAGCGAGTACGACTGTCTCCTGGTGTCTGCGCTGCATAAAACGCATAAAAAAAGATTTCTGCTCACCCAAGCACCCTTAAAAAGCTTCAAAAGGTTTAATTATCCAGAGGCATCAGATACAGCAAATCAGCAAAAACAACAATCATTCTGGGAGCGTTCTTAAGAATTTGTTCAGTATTCCATTTTATTATGCATCTCCCAAAAAACAATACCTTGCTTGTAACAAGCCTTAAGCAAAAGAAAGCGAACAATACAAGTCCTAAAACAAAAATCCCCTATTGTCCCGCAGATGTGTGCAGCACATTCAAATTTTCAGTAACCGTCTGATATGAGAATAAAAAACATGGAAAGGTGTCACCTCAGACATCAAATCATTTTTTAAATATGCTAGCTGATAAAACACAGTGACACAAGAATTCAGAATCGCCCATACGTGTTAAACCACAGGCATGCGGGACCCCTTCTTCTCATTTGATGATGACAAACCAACTCAGTTAGCACACCAGAAACTAGCAACACAAATAATGATTTAATAATGCAAAATGCATCGCTACTTTTAACAATAACAATCATCATGAGAGATGCAATCTTGCTATATCAAGCATTAAATGAAAGACTACTGGTGTGCATGCAATTTTAATAACGGTGCAATGCTCTGAGGAGTTTTAGAGTTTAGCGTTGCTCATTGTTTCTTTTATCTGCATATTCATAGTCTTATCTGACATATGCATGAAAGCAAAAAAGCATCTATAGATTATAGTTATGAAACTACGGAGTACTGAGGCAGCAGCACAAAAACTCATCTGTTTTGCAGCAGCTAAAGATCAAAGTTGATTTTGTCCATATGCCCCTGGCTCTATTCATCAGCACGGCATCCAAAAAAAGCCCAAATCTCCGTTTACTTCTATTCTCCATCTTTTTAAACTATTTTACAGCCCATTTGTTTCATATGTATGTTTTGGTGATATGTAAAATATCAATTTACCTCTATAGACAGCTGGTAACTATTAGACCTTTATGATATTTCATATCAATGAACATGAAGACCATCCAGAACATGTTATCTGAAGTGCTGCTACAATTAAAGTTATATCTCTAAATAAACTGAATGTGATAAGCATCTACAGAACATTTACAGTTTCAGAAATCATTACTCAGGCCACACAAAACTGCATGCATTGCCATTATTTATTTATTATATATCATTATTTATTTTCCCTAATAGGCAATACTATTCATATCTGTAACAAGTAATTAATTGTAATTATAATCCATAAACATGCTTTTTTTTGTCACAAGGGCTTATAAAGGAATACTTATAATGTGCACAGTTTCTTAAACCCGCTTCAAATAAGCCTAATAAGCAAAAAGTCACTTCACCTCATATAAAAACATGACCTGAATTTATATGTGCTCAAACACATTTATTTTATAAACTTTAACCACTTACATTACTTTACTAAATGATATGGCAAAAAGGGGGAAGTCTCACAAGATTGCTGCACTGGCAAAAAATATGAAGTTGATATGAAGAAACTAAGACTGGAAATGAAAGCTAGAAACTAGAAACTAGCCAGAAAAAAAGGTCAGTCTTAAGGTAAGTGATAAGAACAAGTTAAAAAGACCGTAGTAAGGCTAGAGAAACATCTAGACAGACTTTTATTTTCCATTGTTGAATAGGTGCTGGAAAGTGCAAAATACTAAACCATAATCCATATTTTAGCTACATCAGCAGTTTTTGCAGTTTGTTAGGAAGGTTGGTCAGTCAAGCCTCTAAATTATTTTATTTAATGTAATGCAATGGGAAGAATTGCAAAAAAAAGATGCAAATGCACTTGACATTAGAAATAAATTAAGCAATTTATTTTGATCAGCTTGTGGCAAAAATGACGTGTTTGTACCGGATTGATAATGTATTGCATACACTTCACTGAACAACTATTCATACATATCATCTATAAGAAAAGATGCACAACTTTGAATTTAGGAGGTCTTAATAGGGTCACCTTCGCTAGATAAAAAAAAATAACTGCTATTGAAAAAAATAAATAAATACAATTTGCATGAACTATCAAGCTTATATAAACCGGACGTCACCTTAACCCAACATAAACACACCCTATACCCAAATAACACAGCTCTATGATGCTGTCAGCACCTAGTTCCAACATCATATATAAACATACATAAATAAGAACAGTCCCAATAATGCATGCAAAGAGATGAGCATCAACACAACTATTAGTTCATTTCACCAATGTCAACATAGTGTCAGTTGTTGAACAGTTGCTGGCATTTCTTTTCTAAACCCCTATCCCAGCACAGAATGAGAGCAGATGTGAGTTTACATGCGAACCGGCGGTCGAACCGAGCTCGGTTCCCCCCCGAGCGTCATTTGCACGTGAATGCATGTTTCATGGCTCCAGACAGATTTAACAAATGACGCCTTTCTAATAATTTGGCATCTCAGACTTACCTGATTGTGCGCGTGCGGGGCCTCCGTGCACCACAGCATTTATTCAACTCAACTGACAGTGTTCGCGTCCCTTTAATCCCTGTCGCCAGACATCAACCAGCGAAACGGGACGATGTCCGACTCTCCGGCTACCTTTCCCTAATTTGATTTCATTTCAAGGCAAAAACTGATTCGCCTTTGTCTGACTGACAGAAGCCATATTGATATTAACAGAAGCGCTGCGGTGGTTTCATGGGAGTTGTAGTTCCTCTCAGCGGGCGGGATAATCACACTTAATGGGAGTTCGTCGAGCGCCGGACTACAAATCCAGTGGAATATGGTACAGTTTCACCCTCGATCATTTTTCGCCAACTGCTGCACGGACAAAAATGTAATTTCTGACTTTTTATTTGCTGAGGACGTGACGACAGAATGTGGAGTTTATTGCTTATATTTCTCTCTCTCTTTTTTTCTGTGAATTATGAAAGTAGTTTATTAATAATATTGAGGGAAAGATACAGATGTATGTTTTAAACAAAATAAAATCTTTTTTCCTTTACAGTTCAGGATATTACTATTTTTTCGACATTGTACTTTTAACAACTTGACTTCATCAGATTAATTGTGTGAGGAAAAACTGTCGAAAATCCCCTAAAAGATAGAAAGGTATGTTTGATTGTACTTGATTAAATGAAATTCTTACAACACCTGCACAGGGTACTAAGAGTTTTATTATATTCTACCTCCCTCTAGTGAATATTTACCGCAATCACAACAACAGTGTCCACAAAACACCAAATTAGGGTCGCACTGCAAAATACTATTTTTTTATGATATTTTTTCCCCGTACGTACACTACAAATTAAAATATATTTAATAATTATAATAATATAATAATATATTTATAATACTAAAACACACACACACATATATGTTAGAACACTGGTTTGATATTTTTGTGTTACCCTTTTTGTAAGCTAAGTTTTAGCTGAAATACCATTTTTCATGATAACTTATGCAGATAACTTATTATAACAGTATTACATATGGTGGGCGTTTGAGTTCAATAAATGGTATCTTCGGAAGCTAGACTGACTATGTATGTGCCTGTGTTTCAAAATCAAATCACAGCCAAATAGCCCAGTGCTTCTTGGGTCGATTATACTATTGTAATAGTACACACAGAGCAAAATAAATGTGCATTAGGCGTGCAACAGCATGACTGTTCTGGATCAATGACTTTACATTGATCCACTCACTTATTTTGACAGTCCAGAATGCACAAAACGAACAAATAAAAAGACTAGATTATGCTAGAAAACATTAATTTTCTGTGCTGCATGGAAACATGTTAGAAATCCATTGAGTTGCTTTTGCTGGCCCCTGAGATTCCCCTGAAGTGACAGCAGAATTATATCGACACTAGTAGGCATGAAAGCTGGTGAAGGCCACAAGACTGCAGGTGACAGATGTTAATGGAAGGAAAGTCATGACACACATACACAGACATGACAGAACTAACCAACCTAAAGAAATGGATAGTCACTTACCTGCTGTTCAGTCAAAAAACAGCTTGCATTATGAGATATTGATTTGTACAACAGTAATCTTATACATCCAATACTGTTATCACTGTAAATCAGGAAATAAATATTTGTGGACATGAAAAATATATATTTTTTAAAAATATGAATGTATAGCCTATTATATTAAATTTCTATAATAATAAAAAACCAGTAGCTAACCCTACTAAGCACAAAACAATGAGAAAGGTCTCATAAAAGTGCATGAATAGAACGCCAAAATAAAAAAAAAATATTGTGGTACAGATAAAAATCGGCTTTTCTTGAGCCTGTGTGTGGCGTGCATATGGTATGCATCTACCCACAATCCTAATCCTACTGGCGTACTTTTATAAGAACGGGTTAAAAAACAATAGATTGTTTTTATCACGAACTCACATTTGCCAGATTTCCCAGCAAAACTGACAAAGCATACTTTATTAGAATTCATCATGCATTAGACCTCTACATACAGTCATTCATTTCAAAATAAAGTAAGCAGGTTTCAAAATTCAAGATACAAAGTGCTGGAGAAAATGATTTGATGTCCTGCATCATACCCATTTTGAAATTGCACATATTTCATTCAAAACGACGTTGTTCGTTTTGTTCTGTGCACTGTAGCACATTCGTTTCAGTTCTTCTGAAATACCTGATAAGCAATTCAAGCAATCTGTTGAGACATGAATTTCTATACAGCTGCTAGACTCTATGAAGTGTCTGCAGTAGCTTTAATGTCATGAAACAGATGGCATGTGGGCTGTCTGGCTCTCTTGTTGCACGTTATGCCTCATGCCCATATCTACATACCTGCACAGTGAAGAGGATAGTAAGCTACAGGTGAATGAATGTAATTTGCATCACCTTTTCACTTAGATTGTTAAGATATACTTAAAAAGAAATGCTCCACCAGAAAGTGTCAGAAGTGACAGAAAAATTAGTCCGAACGTCTGACACCACCATAAACATCTCAGTGAACATGATTTCACTAAATACAAGATGTTCCTTGTTGATCCTGGTACAACATTCCAATCAATCAGATTTGAGGGATCATTTATCTGGAAAATTCTGTTTTAGGCTTGGTTACCCTTTTTTAATCAGCTATCATTTCCCACTGATTTAGGAATACATTTTGAGATGTTTAGGGGTAGAGATTGGGATAAGTGGGATAATTGGGATAAGAATCATGTCTTCAATCATGGCCACCAAAAATCTCAGACATGCATATTCAGACGTTGTTTTGTAAGTTTATAAATGTTTTTACTGTAATTTTAAAGCATCCTTGCTGAATGAGAAATTAATGGTAGTGTTTATGTTGCATTAAATAAGATTCAGAACTATTTCCATGTCCAAGATTGCTCATGTGACTATGAAGTTCATGCAGTTCAAGCGCTGCTGCAGTTTAAGCCAAAGAAGGACTAGTCAAGAAATATTTTTCTGTGAATAGTTATGACATTTAAAACTTCATGTTAATTCTTGTGTTTACATTTATGCTCATAATATACATATAAAATATACATTCACACTAGTGGTCTCAGACACCCCACTGTAGATCAGTTCTGCAGATCCCATCTGTTACTTTTTACCCATTCAAAGTGCTTAACCTGATTGCAACATCCTCCAATCAAAAAAAAAAAATCCCTGCAATCATAAGAAAGTTTGAGTCGAAACTCTGTGCAGCAAAGCCTCTCCCAGCACCTCAATCTTACAAACAGACCTGAGCTTGGGTTCTCTGTTCTCTTTACCTTCAGAGCAGCAATGAATATTTCAACAAAAGCATTCAACACACACAACAGACTTCATGTACGAGTCTACATCTGTATTATAAAAGTAACACTAGCTAAACTAAGGGCAGTGCAATATGGCTTTTCAAAAAGCCTTTGTGTTGTTTTGTTTATAAATGTTATATTTATCTGTCCACACTGGTTTCTGCAAGCCTATTATTCATTATTCCCAGGGCTCCGACCCCACCAGAGAATCCATTGTGCCTGTTTGTTGACCCGCATGGCCTTGGATGACCGTTGGCAGTCTCAGACAGTTGTTTCTGCATGATCGCCAAGTTGACCTTATTAGCCGCCAGAAAGTCTCTCATGGAGATCATCTCTCCAGACATCCTCCGTCCATCAGTCTCGCTGTCGTTCACTGCATCTGTGTCTATAGATATGTTGCGAACACGTGTTCGGACATGGGCCGGCATGACTGCATTTCTACGGGGCCGGAGTGAGCTCCCGGGGCAGTGACGGCATGGTTTCTCCAGCTTTCTCAGGAGCCAGTTGAGCACCTGCTTGATAACAATAGAGATGACGTTGAACAGCGAGTAAATGCAGCAAACGCCCATTAAAATAAAGAAGAAATTGCCGATTCGGTAGACGGTTTGGTTTTCGTAACTGGCCCGCTGGCTGCTGACCATATCCCCGAAACCAATGGTGCTGAATGCCACAAAGCAGAAGTAGAGTGAATCCAAATATCCCCATCCCTCGATTGAGGAATACATGGCCGAAGCACAACAAGAAATGATTATTGCTGCCACGCAAAGGATCAACATCACACAATACACCGAAGGCTTCCATCCTGCAAGACTGTCTTCACGATTTATCCTCGCGCCGCCCAAGTCTTGTCTGCTGTCGTGAGGTAAAACTCCTTTGCGTCGCCGTTGGACTTCATGGCAGGATTTTAGAACAAAAGCCAACACTGTTATTATTCTCTCCAAGAACAGATTGAAAAATAAAATGGTGGCTGCACAGCCAATGAGGCCATAAAAGATCAGGAAGATTTTGCCACCGACTGTGGCTGGTGTGGTCATTCCAAACCCTGTGGGAAATACGAGAGGAAGAAACTTTAAATATATAACAGAATAAACAATATTTTATTGAGCTCAATCGGCCAAAACTATTTCCTGCTTTAAAGCTGGAGACCAAACTGTTGCTATTAGTGACAGATACTAAAACATCTCCCACCTTTTCCTTGTCACACTGATTGAAACGCAAATAACGAGTGGACTGCATTATTTCCTCTGCACATGAAAGTCACCATTGACTGTGACATCATGAAGACAAGCTCATTCTCATCCTCAAGGTCTGAAGAGTTTAACAAATTTCATGAGGTGCACATTTCTTCACAGAGAGATGCAATGAAACCAAACTGAACATGAGTTTGGAATACTAACATTTGTGTGTTTCTTGGTTTCCATTTGGGAAAATTTGTAAACACATCTTTGATTGCATTATCTAGATTAGATTAACTAATCTAATCTAGATAATGCAATCAAAGACGTGTTTACAAATTTTGCATTATCTGTGTTATCTATTAAATGTGTGCATTATCTGTGGTGTTTGATGTAGATAAACATTATCTTTATTAAGTCTTAGGGAAGACCTCTGTGTCAATATTTACCAATATGGAATGGTAAGATAAAATGATCAAATATATAGAAAAAAGAGGGGGACATGTATCAGACTGAAAAGACTGACATCTTTTATAAATTTCGGTTTTTGAGGTGCTAGGTCTAATATTGTACCAACAGCAGCAAGATTTCAATAGCTGCCCAATATATTCACTTACAAATCTTTACACTATAACATGCATGCAAAGTGACCTGCATCGATACTCAAACGCCTCACCTAACATAGAATGAAACAATTTGCAAAACTTTATTGTGTTATTGCATGTTTTATATTTTTAACCTAAATGCATTAACCTTTAATCATAAAAAATAGCTGCATCATATGCATATTTGTCACAATGGCTATATATCAGTAGCTATATGGTTTCGGGTCTATGTCAAATTACATAAATATATGTTTTCTGCAATTATTGCTTTTTAATCGTTGTTTTAACATCAGCCTTCTCTTTAGTTTTTGTTGTTGTTGAGTGTTTCAGATAGTTATGATGATAAAACCACACTGACATACATTCATGCATGGACAATAAATATAAAAAATGTAAACTATTTATTCATAATTGTTGCCAATGTATAGGCTATATAAATATACATAGCAAACTGTTTAGATTTTGCTGAAAGGTTATAACAGACCGCTTTTATTGTGAGAATATGCCCCACTATTCAAACAATAAGGTCTGTGATAAACTGTATCTACATTTTTTTTACAGGCAAGACTTTAGGCAATATATTGACTGAATTGAAAAGTGTGACACAAATACATTAGTATGCCATATTATCATACTAATATATATATTTTTTTGTTGTAATGCAAATTTAAGAGTAATTTAAATAGTTATATAAATTAAATATACCCAATACATTTAAGAATCTAACCTAACCTTTTTAGTCAAAATATATTTCAAAAGTCCTTCTTACCAATGGTGGAAACGACAGTTCCGACAAAGTAAAAGGCTCCAGTGAAATCCCAGCGTGGTCTGAGGGTGTCCACCCGTATTCCTGCCATGTTCGCCTCTTCATAATGTCTCAAGAACTTCTCCAAGTCACTTTTGTTGAGATTGTACTTTTGGCTGAAAAGCTCAAACCTCTGAGCCCACTTTTCTTTCGCCTGCTTCTCCTTGGGATGCTCCAGGGCTGAGAAGACCGCGGCTCCGCACAGGAGGTAGAGGATGATGAGGAGCAGCAACATTATGAACCTCGCATTATCTTCATTCACTGGACCACAGCAGCACGAGCCTCTACATGCCATTATGTGACTACTGCTGGACAGGACGGATAATAAAGTCTCCACATCTTACATTTAACGGTGGTAGGCATGCAGTTGTAAGAAACTTCCATTATTCTTGGGCTGCATGTACACCAAATGCACTGAATGTGAGCAGTGATGAAGAGAGATGCTCATACCATCCTCTGACAATGGGTTTAGTGGCAGCTGAAATCCTGTTAGATGAGATTGTGGGTGGATCTGCTAGTTCAGCTCATCACATGTGATGCATTTTCACTGGGTCTCTTCGAAAAGCCTTTATACCTTATTTTCACTTCAGTCGCTGGTACGTCCATCAGGTGGCTGCATGCACGAGCTATGAAAAAGATCTTATAATACTGCATACAAGCCGTGGATACTCTAAAAATGATATAGTAAGCCTTCAGCGCCAGTTTACACAGACTAAACTCGCAGGAACTCTCTGGACATATTCGCGGTGTGCCCATAAGTTCAGTAGACAAACCTCAGAAGAAGCGCATGTTCCCTGCGACTGAACGAAACTCTCGGAGCAGACGCATATGGCAAGCCGTTTTAACAATTACACTCTGTCACTAGTCTTTCCTTCTTTGTTGCTGGTACTTATTTTAATAGTATAACAACTAATAAAGAACTTCAATAGCGACTAGTATCTATTTCCCAGCTAATAGGGAAAGTCCTCTTTTTTAAGACAAAGTTTCTGGCAATTTCCCTAAAAACCATAAATTAACTAATTCTACAGGAATGTGTATTCAAGGGTCTTCAACGTTCTCAAAATGTTTGTACTATAACATATTATTTATACATTATTCTTGGAACAATTTTTTTTCCTCAGAAACGTTTTAGACTTTTTTCTTTAATGTAATTTCTTCCCCCAGAACACAGAGGACATGATAAAAGTAGGGTACAATGGGCCTAAAGGCACACCCTAAGAAAGATTTGCTTTTCATTGTGCCCAAAGTGCATTACTGCAGAAAAGAGTATATACATTTGTACTGAACTTTTATGGAGCAAAATATTTTGTTTGAAAATAAATCAAACAAGTTTGTTTAAAAATCTTATAAATGTATGAGGTGGTGTGAGGTAAAAGGCTGACAATTTGGATACAAATATATTAGCTAAAATATTAGATGTTTTTGTTATATAAATAATGTAAGTTAATTCTTGTTCAAAACAATTATTTTGATCAATTTAAGTTCTTTTTTGTTCAGTACCACCATTAAAATGTTCATATAAAACATATACTTTAAAATACAGAAACAAAATTATTTTAAAAAGTTAAGAAACATTAAAAGAGATCCCATAATAATTTAAAATAGATTTACAATAGTAACAAAATGATATGATATGATTAATATCATGTTCTACATGTCTAAGATGGATACCCAACATATTTATCATCTTAATCTAACCATGTCAACAAATAGAAAAATCTGCCTTCTATTAATTAACACGTTAATTATTGTGCCTTTAACCCCATCAGCAGGTTCAG
This sequence comes from Enteromius unitaeniatus, assembly GCA_032359435.1. Taxonomy (NCBI): domain Eukaryota; kingdom Metazoa; phylum Chordata; class Actinopteri; order Cypriniformes; family Cyprinidae; genus Enteromius; species Enteromius unitaeniatus. The sequence continues at coordinate 4,893,042 of JAUMHI010000061.1, forward strand.
CTTTTTTTTTTTTACCCAAAATACCATACTTTTACATATTCTTTCACTATTTAAAAACGGTTGCTTTAATTATCCTAAAAAATAAAATAAAAATAGAGGTCAAGTGTAAAAATGTGTGATAAGCCACATTTGCATGTGCATCTTGAAAAGCAAATGTTTTGCAAAGTGCTAAGCCATTTTATTTAATTTTTTCTCCATCTATTGATTTAGAGGAAAATAATATAAAAGGCACCTTTTACTCCAGGGCACCTTTAGCCCCATCTTACCCTAATGCTCTTATAATGTTGCAAAAAGTTCAAATGTAATGTTCCTGACTTTTCCATCAAAAAACAAACATTTTGACATAAGCATGTATCCTGTTATTATGTTTACTAGCCAATACAAGTCATTTTGACAAATGTAATATAAGCTATTGCAATATAGAAAAGCTGGACTAATAAATATTTGAACCTAAATAAAAGGAATATGTGCCAGATACAACTGTGATATGTATTAATCAGAACTCAACATAATTGCAGATACTGGTTTTAGTTAGTGTTAAAGAATAAATGTTAAAACAGCTTTCCATATGATGCCTATATGTCTTTTTTTAAGCTCCATCCAAGCAACAGAAAACATTAGATGTTGGTAACCTGATTGCCCATGCAACTTCATCAGTGGTTAGACACAATACAATGCTCCTTTGAAATGAAGAGTGATACTTGTATCAATCTGATAGTTTGATACTTACCTTAGTCTGATATTCAGGATGCTGCAGCAGTCAATTAGTCTTTATTGTTAAAAAAAAAAAAAAAAAAAAAAAAATATATATATAAATATATATATATATATATATAAAAAAAACTAAAACAAGCACACTTTCCAGTCAAAACGTTGAAATTTGATTGGTTTGATTGGTCTTAAATTATAGAACAAGATACATTATTTGTAAAATGTTAATAGAACATGTACATAGTTATTGTAATGAGCTACATTTGTGGTTAACTCTGCTGGGACACCTGTGTGAACTTGAGAACTGAATTCTGAATTCATGTGTATATATATATATATGGATTTAAATATATGCACACACAGAGAAAATAATCGCAAAAATTTGTTTAGTAACATGGGGACAATTATTAAATAGTAATTCATTTGAATAATAAACACATGACCATAACCATGATCTTTGTGGTTTCAGCCAGACTGCTCTGTAAGGAATTAATCTAATGATCCAAGATCAATACTTCAAGACCTTTTTAGAATGTAAATATTTATCTGATCTAAGGTCTAAAGCAAAAATGTGTCAAATAGCTGTGCGAGAGGTAAATAATTCAGACTGAATATTTAATTTCCATTACAATGTAAAATAAAACTCCCACAAGCAACATGCTGCTACCTTTAGGTATAGATGTGCTGGAGCAAAGGTCTACGTCAACCTTCAAATAAAATCAATCAAAATTTTGTTCATTAAAAGAAAAATAAATTGGGGCCACAGGGAATTCCTGTATCAGGGTAGAGTTAACTTTTCCAATGTTGCTAGGCAACATGACAATTTCAGGATGAGTAGAAAACAGCACCGATTGTTCTGTATTTTGAACACATTCAATATATCACAGATGCCGGGGGAGCAGAGTCCTCCTCAAACATATTACTGCATCACTGTAGCTGAGAATGAAAAAATCAATCCGTCTTTGGAGCTCGCCCGGAATATATATAAAATATAAATAAATGGTACCTGTTACCTGCTTCTGAGGTTATTGAATCAAGGAGTAAACATGCCTGGGTCAAAGCCATTGACAATTGTTGTTTCGCTGAATAAAAACATCATTTGATTTCTATTTTCAACATACATTAGGCTACTAGATTTCAAAATAAACAGTTTCAGTCTTTTCCACAAGTCATAGGAGGACACTGCTACTGAAAAATGTTTAATTCCAAGGTTTTCGAGCTGTAAAATGAATTTTATTTGGCCAAAATGTTTACAATTAAAGCATAACTAAACATCTCTACAGTATCTATGATTACAAAACAGGACTCAAATACAGCATTAATGGTGTAGCATATACCATTCACCCAAAAATGAACATATTGTCATAATTTACTCACCCTTATGTCTTCTTTCTTATGTTGAACACAAAAAAGATATCTGGAAGAAGTTTGAAGAACCCAACAGTTGTTGGTTACTATTGACTTCCACAGCAGCAAATACTATACAAGTCAATGAGGACCATAAACTGTTTGATTACCAGCATTCTTCTTTTGTGTTCTACATAAGATCAACAAAAACCTCATAAAGGTTTGGGACATAAGGATGAGAAAGTGATGACAAAATCTTCATTTTTGGGTGAACTATTCCTTTACAGTGTGTTATTGAGATGGATAAATCCACAGAAGGATGAACCTGAACAGACGCAGAGCGGAGTGAAATGCCGATGGTCTGATTTCCATTTTCTGATTTTTTTTTTATGCAGATGATCACTGAATCTGGAACTGCTCAAGAAGGAACCCATACATTTCCATGAGTGTCTGGGGCTGTAGTATAAGGAATATTCCAGATCCATGGTTGATCTGCAAGGAGAAGAAAACACAATTGAAAGGCAACAGAATACATTAATGGAAACCCTGGAGATTTAGTGGCTCCAGGCAGAGTTCATGATGTTTTGAGATGGTGCAGAATTACGTATTCGCCGTGGGTCAAAAAGATTCCTACATGTCCTAGTATGGACAGAAGAGAAGGTTCTGACCTTTTCCTGAAGGCTGACCTGCCTTGAGATTCATGCTTACCTGTGGCATAATTACTGGTTAGTGTACTGTATCAGTATGAAGGATCATGCACAAACTGTGCAGTTTACTAAATAATGTATTATAGGATATAGACTTCTATAAAAGTCTGTAGAACAGCAGTATCCATGGTAACCGGCTGACACAACTGGATTCAATCTCAAAACAACCCAGCCGTTAAAATAGCTTTAAAGAGCACATGAAACAAAACAATGTGGTTCACTGTTAAACTGATATGTGAAATTTAACCTTGATAAAATTACAGAAAAGTGTAAGTGAGCCAAGTGAGTTCTCACAGACAACACATATATAGGGCATATAGTCAAGCGTGAAAAGTCTTGTCTTATTTATACATATATACATCTAATGAGTATGCGGTTCAATACCCAATACAATTATTTAAATAAATAGAAGAAAAATATAATAAACAAAAATTTATTAAAAAGTAATACATAACAGTGTTATTTTAGTATCATTGAGATACTATATAGTTGTTGTTAATCTTTTAAATTCGTTTTTAAATTTCTATGTTGTTTTTATTGTAATTTTAGATAAAGTTTTAGCAATTTTGTTTGTCTATAGTTTTCTTTTTCTTTTTGGTTTTACTATTAGTATATCAAGTTGAACCAAACTGGTGCAGGATGAATTATGCATTAACATTTACTACTTAAAGTTAAGGGTTTGTTCAGATTTCTAAGCTCGAGTATAAGCAATAATAATAACGATGATTGCCTCAAACTACTAAATTATTTAATTAGTGAAACAATTTCAAGAACTTTCCATAATGACAGTTTTTTCATCTAACAGCAGGAACACACAGCATTAGGGCTACAGAAACATTCACATCCAGGCTTAATTGTTGTCTGGAACAGGAACAAGATATGTGAAGAGGAAGTTAATCATAAACTAATAATCATAACCATTTAAGGTTTTTCTTTTTGCCAGAAGGGGTGTATAAAAATGACACGCAATTTACCAAACTGATTACTGAAAATAAACAAGAATGACACACTTCTGACCCGATCTGTTCTGTTCTTGCACATTAAAAAAGCATTCGTAAAGAACCTAATTTTCTTTGGAAAGAAGTGTTCTCTTAAAAATGAAAATTACCCATTATTAACTTCACAGCTGGGGTCACTTTCATTGTATGGAAAATTGAAGCTTGAACAATCTGGGTACAAGGATGACAGAATTTAGTTTTTTGGTGTGAAATATTAATTTATGGACAGGAGAGAATCTTAAGCAGCACTCCTCACTGAATTTAAAAACTGGACTCAAATAGCTACTATGCAGCAGTCCATTCTAATTCATACTAGCTGGTCTCTTTTTAGTCATGAGTTGAGACTGAGTTGAGTGACATGAGTTGTTTGAAGAGTAGAGAGTGAAGAGAAGTTCTGAGCTGATTTAGAGGGATATCATTTTCTCATCACTACAGCAGATGCAGTAGCAATAGTCAGGTCAGAAATAGAAACGCATTATGTTTGTCCTAATATAGAGGTGCAGGTACTCTTTGAAGTATACGTTTGAGTGTGTAACTGGGTTCGGTCTGTATTAATATCACAGGTGTTGACAGCAGGGACTCAGATCTAATGAACTGTGAGAGCGAGCACGGCGGATGCTCTTTAAGAAACCATAATCACGGACATTTCCCCTCCCCATAAAACAAGTCATATTTTTCAAACTCCTTTTAGACAAAATAATACTTCTAAGAAACACGTTTTAATTAATACATTTAAATGTCACAAAAATGTTTTTTTTTTTTTACTTAACTGATGTTAATGCAAAATAAGCATGTTTTTTCTTCCTAATACTCAATTTAATGTATAAAAACATCTCACTTTTGAGTTTTTGTAATCTCTACTAGGGTTGGGCGATATATATTGTACGATATATTATGAGCATCTCATCAGTAAAGACGGTTCTTTGATTAGTGGGAAAACTCAGTCACCTTATGAACAGAGCCGTAGATCACTGAGTATAAGCTGGCGTTCCAGTGGCGTTCCGCTGGAGTTTTTTCGCGAATCAAAGAACCGTCTTTACTGATGAGACGTGCATAATATATCGTACGATATATATCGCCCAGCCCTAATCTCTACAATGATTTATATTTTTATTTAAATCAGAAAAAAAACCTAAAATTTTTTAACATTCATAAAAAATTACAATACATTGAAATAATTATTAATGGAATTTAAATAATGAAACTTTTTTTTGGTTTGCAATAATAAGTATTAGAGTGGAAATGTTCTTATGAAAAGCGCATTATAAAAATGTCAGATCATTTTAACATCTCCACTCAATATTTTTCCTATGAGAAATATTCCAAACGGTTTGATTCTAGCTTTTAAAATGGATTCGTTTGGAGCTTACATTCAAAATTATTAATTACTAAGTACTAATAATTCAACCCCATGCTGGTGCTCTGGCAAGCAGAGTATCTGACAAAAATAACACTTACGTGAGCCCATGACTTCTGAGCAAACAGCTATATGCAAAAATTAGATCAAGCGAAAAGAAAGTCTCTTTACCTGATAATTTTTATGCATTTCCTTCAGCGTGAAGAAGGTCAGGTATGGAAGAGCTGTTGCCATGGTTTGCAATTGCACATCTGCTTTGTAAAGCCCAGGGTTATCTGTCTGTTTTTCCCAAAAGCTTTAATTATGGGTCTTAAATGGCCTTCTGGGTATTTTGTAGTCTGCCGTATAGTGAAGGATACACAATAGTAAAGCTTTGGGTGACTTGAAAGAGGAAGAAATGCTTGTGTGACTCCATTGCAGTTAATTGTTACACACGCAGTTATGTAAACGAACGACATTGGAACAGATCCAGTGGGAAACTGAATATCACACGAATGAGTATCAACAAGGACAGTGACACGACGCATTTAATTTGATTGGATAAGCAATCATGTGTAGGAAATGAAGTGCCTCTATTAAGCATTTGAGCACTGATAGCAGAGGAGAGACACTACGAAAGGGCTCGGTGGAAATAACTTTCATCTGAGCTTTCAATGAGTGCTGTGTGTCCTAACCGTGACCCTTTGAGAGGATGACTGCAGATAGTTCTGTCCTGCACTTGTATTCATTTCAGAACACTAAAACAACTCATTTATTGTCTATTACAAAAAGAAATAAATTAAATGAATAATAATAATTTAGTCTGACGTAATGTAATTCAGGCAAAGTTGAGATACGCTCGTCAAACAGTATGTTGCTTTTTTAAACCTAATTTGTGTACAAATGTTTGGCAGTCTGATGAAATAGGTAAATATGTTCAATTTAAACTAAATATAAATTACATATAACTCATAAACGAAGTAGAACTACTTCACTACTGTACTTCAGTAGAGTACAGATACTTTTTAGTACTTGAGTGTTGTTTTTTTCTCCTACTTCCACTTTTACTTCAGTACATATTTTCGATGAGTTTAATACTTTTACTCCGATAGATTTTTTATGTGCTGCATCGTTACTCGTTACAATTATAAAAATGTTACGAATCATTCCAAACCCACATTATCACTGCCAGAGCAGTATATGGCTCTGCCACAGGTTTGAATAAGCTGACTCATCATTGAGCGAATCAGACGATAAAAGAAGACAGCACTGCCTGCCTGCATTGGGGTTCGCAAAAGCATACAAGCATTTTGAGGTGTCTTCTCCTGATGACGCCAATAAGAACTTAAATTACGAGTTTTGATCGTACAAATAAGAGCAATACATCAAAATGTATTGTGAAGGGTCTGTGAAGGGTCTACTTTAACTTGTATACACATATAACAACAACACAACTTTGTGCATTAACATGAGAGTTATATCTGTAGAAAGCTTGATATGTCTACTATTACACTAAAATAGTCTAATCGAAAACAAATATTCTGTGATAAAGTAATTCACATGAAACCAGCGCGATCTTCAGCGCTGAGAGGAATAAGACCGAATTCACTTCAGAAAAAGGCACTCTGTGATAAATAAATAACTCAGGAAGATGCGCTCGGAGGAATAAGCTTTTGGATTACCTCAGACAAGAAGAATGCAGACTCAGAGCTACGGAGTGACCATTATAATAAGAGTAATGAGTAATTTCTTTATTAGTTAGCTTGGTATTGTGGCATAAACAATTTCATTAGTTGTTTTTTTTTTTTGCACTATTCTTAGACTTTTATATTTTAACATGTAATTTATGTATAATTTGTGATCACAGCTATATTTTC
>JAUMHI010000061.1:4904680-4958937 GCA_032359435.1 Enteromius unitaeniatus
AATGCACATTGATGCATCACAATCATTGCAGAAGCCCCAGATCACTAAATATATTGAAAAGACCACCCATTTTTATCTTGATTTGAAGGCCACGCCCACTCTTCCCACTTTCATGGCTGAAGCTTCTGTTATCAAAAGACCAATGCTGCTATGGCAACCAGAGGGCTTCTGCCTCAGTTCATAAACTGATGACACACTTGGTTTCAATAGTACCATCGATTGCCACCTCCATTTTCTCATCACGATTAAAGGTCATCAAACTGAGATATCAGGGGCACATAGCACTGTTATTTTCATTTACTAAGAATGTGGCGCCAATGAAAGTTGGATTTTCTCTGCAATTACAGGACTGAGCAATCAAACGGTCTTTGACTAAGACTGACATAAGTACTGGTGTTTCTTGACGTCATCAGTAGCATGTCACATAGTGGATACCCAAAAACAGTATCAAATAATCATATAACCACACACCTCAAAACTAAAGCGAATCTGGGAATAGAAAAAAAAGGACTCATGTGTGCTCATGTCTAGTATGCTCTATTTTCAACATCAGGTGCCATGACAACATCGGGTGCTTTATTTTTCTGCAAAACTCCCATACCAATACCATAATTCATAACTTATAATTTCAAGTTTGCCCCACAAGTCATAGTTAAATATCATGACACTTCCAACAAAGGAATGACATTTCTTGCAACCTTTTTATGAGCTTGGGTTAAAAAATGGAGAAAGGTATGAAATGACATACTGTGGTTTTCCTAGAACTGGATTTGGACTGAAATACAGGTTTTCATTCATTTAAATCCTAAAAAGTCATTGTTTTCACACATTATTTAACATTTTCAATGTTTTAACAACACTCTATCACACCAATAAATGTGAAATTTCTATTTCTTTTGACAGCATGTGTTGAATGCAAAAATGGTTAAATATCCCTGCGAGCTTTTGCACAGAAGTCTGAAGCACAAAACACTAATTACCCAGCAGATGATAATGAGTTAATTTAGTGTCATCAGCAAGTCCTGCAGGCTATAGTTTGGGTTCATCTGCAATTACGCTGTCAGTCAAAACAATGCAGAGTTTTACTAAACAGCCATATACTTGACTTGTGACCTAAATGCTTATTTACATAAAATGGCGGGCTTCTCATTTATACATATTTGCTTACTGGAAGCTAACAAGTAATATCCATTTTCTTCTTGCACACATACATGCATTCCTAAATGAACAGAAAAAGAAAATAATTTATTTGAAATAGAAATCTTTTTAAATAATAAAATATAAATGTATTATTTACACACTTAAAAAAAAAAATCAGTATGCATGTATATACAAAGTTGTATTTTAAAACAGAATAAATGACCTCATTAATCAGCTAGCAAGACTAATGCGTATCCATTTTTATTTGTATTTATTTTTTGATAAAGGCTTTATTAAATGTGAACATGAGAGAGTTTGGTTGGGAGTAAATGTCATGTTTCCTCATAATTTATCCCATTTGATGGCTCACAGAACACCGCTGTGCAGGAAATGAAATGGCCATTAATTGTGTCATGCACACCCCTCGCGCCTTACTGCTTTAAGCAATTAAAATACACTCTGCAATCACAAGTAGCTGTCTTTGAAGACCTTGCTCATCACATACAGTGATGTACACTTAGGAAACACACTTATTTAAACAAAATGCTGCTAGAATTAAGGAGAATATAAGTTAGGTAGAAACGAACAAAGTGTTAAAGGGCAAAAAACTCCACTTGTATTCAAATTATTTATTTATTTAGACTGGGTACCGGCCTGCACCCTAAGCTTCCATTTAGGCTTTTGCATTGTGCAACTAACATCTACAGACTGTTTTCTGAGCAATTATTTGAACTCTGAAATTCAAAGTAAAGGTTAACCTTTCTTCAAGAGATGATTCAGTGTGCTTTTTACGCATTAAGAAAACCTTTAAACTTTGATGCAAATGCCTCATTGAAGTGTAGAGCTGTCATTTTAAATCTGTGTGCTTGTTCAGAAGAACATCTCTGACATTTTAATGAAGGTTGGAACTTCAATGAGTCTTAGTCGAGTTACTTTAAAGGGGGTGATGCAATGTTTAGTCTCACCTTTGCTTGAGTAACGCTGAGGCGGGAGGTCAAAAGGCACTGGGAAGCCTGTGGAGGAGCTGGAGGCCGGAAACACATTCTTCTCCACAGGAAATGTGCTCATATTCTACACAGACAAAGAGAAAGCATGTGTTTTAAAGCTCAATAGGGATGTGCACTAGGAAATCTGTTTATGTTCAAAATTAACCAGTCTGATGTTCAACATATAAATAAACTAAAATATAAATGACTTTTTTGGACGAAATTATACAAAATTACAGTGCACTTATTGCACTGCTCACACACACAAAAAGAGAAAATAATTCTTAAAATGATTAAAAGAGTGCACGTTATTATTTTAAATAAATAATCAATGTAAGATGACTAATTGATTCTAATGCCAAAATATTTAGTTAAGAATGAACTAGCATCCTACAATTTTTTTTTCCACACAAATAAACAATTATATGCATAATAATCATAATAACAAACAAACAAACAAACAGCATTTTCATAAAAAGAACCAGTGGAACAGTCTAGGAACATGCATATATATATATATATATATATATATAAAAACTCATTGAAAGATCCATTTATTTTAACCTCATTTCAATAGATCTTAAGATATGCCGTGACTCCCATAAACTCAGATGATGGAGACAACACATGACAAAAGTGCTCATCTGGCTCTAATGAGAACGTTCTGTGGAAAAAGCCAGAGGGGAGCAGGGCTGTTCCGAGGGAAGCTAAACTCTCATTTGTGTGGTGGGCATGATGATGGAGGGGGCTGGATAGATTTAAAGGGCAGTGGGGAATATATCACCCAGACTCAGACAGCTAAAGCTTTCACAAAACCCAGAGAGATGCAAGCAAGGTGCAAGCACGCGCAAACACTGTCCTGCCATTTGTGAAGAAAAACAGGAAGCGACCTAGTTTGGAAACCATTAATTCTGAATATGAAAGATATATGGTATAAGATATAAGTTGAGAAAGCTTTTTTTTTTTTTTTTACATATATTTACATTTAATAATTTAATAAAAGTTTTTTTTAAAAGCATTTTACAAATGATGACAATGGAAGCAATCTAACCAGCATTTAGGACTGTTAACCACTGAGATGAATTACATGTAATAAATGCCTTCCTCTAAATTCCTTCTTTCTAAAACACACTTTACCCTGATGCAAGACCACCAGCACTGTCATTCACGTTATTTACTACATAGTGGTAGCCAAAATTCAACAAAAAAAATAAACAAAACTACCTAATTACCTTCAAACTTCTAGTTAAATCTCAGCTGTCACAAGTAATACTGATAAATTGGGCTGGTGTAACTAATAAACGTGTCTTAGTGGTTGAGCAGAGGTTAATGTGGTCTGGACTAACATGAGGGTGAGTCAATAATTGAGCAATTTATCTGAATTTCTGCTCAATCAGCAGCAGGCAGACATACCGAATGAGTTCAAGCATGCTGAATTGTTGCAGCACTAGCAAAAACATCAATTTTCTCATTAATTCGCTGTTCCTTAAGTTTTTCACTAGCATCTTAATTTTTATTGAATCCAGCTGTTCTGTTGTTTAGTCACAGCTGCTTTTCGTTTCAGTAACAAGTAGCCAATTGGATGGTTCAAGAGGATGCCAAACAGTAAATATCCAAATGTGGCAGAGCTTAAGTGGTTTCCTTTTTGTACTAAACACAAAAGAAGATGTTTTACAGAACCAAAACTTTGTTGGTCTTCGTTGATTTCCATAGTAGGGAAAGAAATACTATTATAGTCAATGAGGACCATCAACTGTTTGATTCTTTAAAATATCTTATTTTAAGTAAAACATAAGAGAAACTCAAACAAGTGTAGGTTGAGAAAAATTCAGACAAAATTTTAATTCGGAAGGTAAACATTTTTAAAAGTTTTACTTTCAGTTCAAAAAGTGCTTCTTGGTGCATGTTATAATGAACTCATTTCATTCTATTTTTTTAATGCCCTTGACTTCTTGGAGGAGCTAGTAATGAGCAATATACACAAATCCTAAATCAGATCAAATTTACGAAATTATGAAATCCTGTATTAAAAAAAAGCATGACTCATCAACTTCAGGACCATGCTTTATTAAGTCAGCTGTCTTTGTTGGTGGTAAAGAGGACAAGGGTGAGTTTGGCTCATAAGTAACCACCGGTTCTGATTGGTGTATGGCAACACAGCATGCCTGAGCCAACGTGATGCTGTACTGCAAACCTGAAACATGCTGCCAAAGGTGTTTCGCTAAGAGCAAAAACAAAATATATTTTGTACTCTGGTGATCTTGAACAGTATGGTCTCAGACTTTCTTAAACAAGAGAGCTTTAATTAAAGCACCACACTGTGGCAAACAAAAAAACATGACTCATTATGAAAATTGTGGAGCGTGACCTCTACAGATGTAAAAATAACTTCAATAATCAATATGCAGCCTCATTTGTAACTTAGGCAAGCAACCAAGCAATGATAATGTGTACTGAATGCAAATATGATGTCCTAAGTGAAAAATATTATACAACTAAAAATGGCTAATTATGGATTGATTATAATGTACCTTGTGATTTATTCATAAACGACCTCTAGGAAGAACTAACCATGACATAAACAAGACTGTGCTCAACTAAAACAAAGAGGCTTCAGGCCACAAAAAAGACACAACACATCCCTTTGAAAAAGAGAGCACAACCTTTCACTATCCTCTTTCAAACTCATCCTTTTCCCCCCTCGTTTTTTCCCCGGCAAGAGAACTGAACCATACTGTTGCTTAGCAACTTTTGAAGTAATTCTAAGACCAACCCTGACAACAAGGACAAATTACCCTGTGAGTATGTGAGCGCTACACAAAAGCTCTGTCTCTACATATAGAGATATAACAGATGTACTCCAAGACATTATCTTAGTATTTACTCAATTTAGTAGTTTATGCTCAGAAGTAGCTCAGAGACTCTAAAGATGTCTTTTCTGTCTGTTGAGCTCCTTCTCTTGGGTTTTTCCCGGGGATCTTAATCTCTCTTTTAAACTAACACCCTGCTGTAAAGCGGCGCTTGACTCATCAATCAGTAGTAAATATGACTAGAAAATGTAAACAAGTTCACATAGTTTCTATGATAAATTCCATGATTTTCCATGACCCTTCCAAGCTTGGAAATCACACTTTTGAAATTCTGCTCCATATTTTTGGTGAATTTCCACCTGGTGAAGACATAATTACTTAGAGACAAACAATATTAACTTCACCACTGTAGTTCAGTAGTAGTACAAGAAGAGTCTGACCATTGGTTGGTGTGGGATTAGTCCTACCCCTACTCTACAGTGATTAGTTAGATGCCTAAAACTATTAGGTGACAGTGATGAGTGCTGCATTTTACCCAAAACTGAACATTCTTTAACAAATTAAAGTTAAGTCTCTCATTCCACTACCGGCATTTTAAAAACCAAGTGCTCCCATTGAAAACAAACTGAAGCCTTGGGAAAAAATGCTTTGGTGGATATACGCCGTAACTAATCAGAAGCTGGTTTTAATTAGATTTAGAAGACAGACAGAAATGTGCAGGCATTCAAACAGTCACAATACTCACAAAGGCTGAAGGCAGGTAGAGAACTCCCAGTTCATAGGAACGAACCATGATCTGAGTGTTGTTCTTCTCCAGGGCGCCCCAGGCAGCTTTTGATAAATTGGCACTGCAGAGGATACCGGGAGTTAAAGTTGCAACTATGTTTCAAAGTCAAACATTCATGTAAATGCCACCTAGAAGTGTTAGCATTAAACATGTCAAAGGTAAAGGATATTGTCGAGGAGAGTTTTTTCAGACTGCAATTAATGAATAATAAATGCGTTTTGGACTTAGATGTTTAAGAATGACAGGCTACGCCTGAAGGCTTTGCATTCACTGCAGGCTTTAATCTTCATAAAAAGATCTATGAATAACTCATGGCTGGACTCGACTGACCTAGAGACACTGCTCACGATTTCCCTCACTGTGCATTTCAACCACGATTAAAGCCACAGCTTTGAGAAATGCCACAGGAACAGTAGGCATTCATGCTGCCTTGAGATGAAAATCATGTGGGCTTCAACCCTACAGCCGCAGGAACATCATGTGTTAAAAGATTTGAATAAGGAATATCTTTGTCTGCTGGTAAAAGACAGGGTTTTAAAACCAGAATCTCTCAGTCATTGGTTTTCTAGGACAAAATCGCCAAAATACAAGCCTTCAACTGCTGAACTGAACATGCTATTCCTGGATGTAATCTAAAAGATAATCAAAGAGAAGTGGTGTTCTTTCACCACGTCATTGCGTTTTATAATGCAACCTGCCGCTTTCGATTTCACTTCACAACCAAGACAAGTCTTTGCCACTTCAATTGACCAGTTGCACTAAAGGTCTTTGATTATTTTCCAAAGCACTGCTGCATGAGTGTTTTGAGGAAGCTTGCTAACGGTCCAGAGTCCATGGTGCTAACTAACAAACATATAACCTCGCAGACAGAAGAAACAGGAAAGTGGTTATTATTTTGCAGCTAAGAAACGACCAATGAGAGGGGATAACATAATCTTGAATAAACAAACATATCAGGCTTATGTTGTGCATATATACATTTAAAAGGCCCTAAGGGATCCTTCAAGTGGAACACTATCAATGCAGCACAGAGGACACAAATCTGCCAGGGATCAGAGCAAAACAAGCCTCCTTCTGCCAAAAGCATTATTTTGGCACCTACGAGTAGCTCTCTGGAGAACAAAAGAACAGAAACGGTGCTGATCTCATCCGGCTTAGCATTAACGTGTCATATTCAAGGCAATAAAGATGTGTTTTGGTGTTTGTTGTAAATGACTAACACAATCATATATACTGTATGCATCAACAAACCTATGACTAACCACAAACTGATTTCAGTATTGATGCAATTACATTTAAAATGATGTATTTCCTTCTAGACGGCTCTTATTATTTTGTAGCGATGAGCAATTTGTTGATGACTGACAAAACTGCGATCTGAAATGACATAATAAACACTTAATTATGTAATTTTGCTAAAGCAGCTTGGAAGTGAAATAAAAAAAAGAGATAAAATCTCAATTAAACAGGAGTTTAATGATGATACGATTATACAGCCTATTATTTTAAAAGTGCATGGTGTAATAGCAGAATTGCAATCTGCATTTGAAACCATTATTATGGCTTAACAAAGTTTAATTATTATTATTATTATTATTGTAATTGCGTGACCTATTTTTTCCCCCTCTGAAATTTTAATTTGCATTCAACAACTTGGAGCAAGCAAGTTACTTCATCATTCTAACCTTGTGACAAGAAACCAGGCTAGTTGTGTGAAGTCCGGTGAAACCCTCATATAGGTTTTAATGTGAGGCATCGCATTGCTCCTGCCAGTAACATCAGCATGCCAGCCACTGTTTAGAGGAGAAACATTGAAAAGGTAAGTAAAGGAGAAAAAGAAAATGGAGAAAAACCTGCTTTTATACCTTTCCTAGGTGCAAAAACACCCAAAGACGTATTTCATGTCATTTGCAGGTGCAGAGAGATGATGCTTTGGGGCGTACTGTGCAGACTAAGAGAAGAGCTTTCTGTTTGATTGCTGTCAGCATTCAGGCGTGAATACAGAAGTCTACACAAACTCATTTAAATATACTGAGTAGAAGTGTGCACTCCAGAGAGGGACTGAGATTGAATCAACATCGCAATAGGCCCATCTCTGATCACTTAGCAAAATTGAGGCGACAAGTAAAATAGCTTATTTATGGTTATAATGTGTTAAACTGATGGGAGAGATGGGATAAGAACCCAATTGAAATGTCTAAGGAGCATTTTAAGGGTCAGACAACTCTTGGGAAAGGCAGCTGTTTAGATCACGAGGTCTGGAGCACTGCTGAGGAGCCTTTTCAGGAGAATATTTATATTTAAAAAGGGTCATTTTAGCCTGAATATTGATGAGTACATTTGTAAAAATGTTTTGTTTAGTTTTTTTCCACAGAGATATGAGAACTTACTGGAAGTAAGAGTGAAGCCAGAGCTGTTTCTGAGCCGTCTGTATGCTGTAGGGTAAAGATCCTCCAGCTGCAGGGATAAGAACAGTTGGTCGTCATATGTGGAGGTGGAGGTGTGAGGAAATAAAAAATATGTTTTGATTTCAGAATAAAAAAATAAATGATACCTGGAAAGCCCTCCAAACTGGTCCTCACATTTTCCACAGATGGGTAAACCTAGACATTTTTAAAAATATTATTTTCTTAAAATAAATTACTACTTTTATAAATGAATAAACTAATAATTCAAGAATAGATTCAATGGATCAAAAGTAACAGATGTTTACATGTTTAAAGAGACCATTTCAAATAAATGCTTCTGTTTTCTCAAAGAAAATAAAAAGCAGTTTCACAAAAATATTAAGCAGCACAACTGATTGATAACAAGCAATGTATCTTGAGCAAAAAATCTGCATCTTAGAAGGATGTCTAAAGCATAAT
Organism: Enteromius unitaeniatus; assembly: GCA_032359435.1. NCBI lineage: Eukaryota > Metazoa > Chordata > Actinopteri > Cypriniformes > Cyprinidae > Enteromius > Enteromius unitaeniatus. The sequence goes on from JAUMHI010000061.1 coordinate 4,913,271, forward strand.
ATGACAAAAATCTTATAATCCCCAAACCACTGAACTGTAGGCTATCTACGTACTGTATCTACCTAGCCACCCATTAAACCTACTGACCTTTAAAACACTAAGAAACTAGACTGAGCAATACAGATGTGATCTCAATAGAAAGTAGCTTTGTAGATATTACGTTCTTTGTATTTCTACATTTAGAACAAATTTCACCCATCATTAAAAGTTATGGAACTGAATCACCTCAAGAGTTTCTGAAGCCCTCTAATTGTACGAGACTTCGCCTTTAGAAACGACACAGTAACATTTAAGTCTTGATGGTACTGTCTGCCATCTGAAGACTCTCTGTGTGGCGCCTGACTTTTCAAGTGACATTTAACAATAGCTGCATCAGACAGAAATCAATCTTCTATCCCTCCATCTGAGCATATATTGTTATGCAAATAACCGAATGGATGAGAATTCTTCTTGTAACTATTGTCTCTAACAGCTCGTGCCGAGAGAGACTTGAAAAGGTTTCCTTTTTTGCAAAATTGGAATTCAAGTATAGCAAATGGGAACATGCTATGAATACTAATTGCTAATTAAACACGCGGGATGTCAACAAATTTCAAATTTCATAGCTCAGAGGAATTACATACTGGAATACGCGAATGAGAAACAGGCAGACGCACATGTCTCCTCCTTGATTCTAACCCAATTAAAATGGAAACACAATTGAGGGCTCATTTATCCTGATAGAGAAGCAAGCTGGTAGGAGAATATGCAACTGTGTTTATTGTAATATCCATCTGGCCACGTAGTTTGCAATCCAGAAAGGGTACGGCAGTGATACGAGCAGATCCTTTTACCGTTTCAGCACACTCTGCGGGGGCTGTTCGAAACACTCACCAGGAACATCTGTGTTTCTGGACTGGCTAATGATTTCCCTGCCTTCCCCAGTGTGGTCAGAGTGCGCTGGAACTCAGCTGCCAACCATTTAGTTTTATCAAGTCCCATGGAGCCAATACTGGAGAACTGGCCGATCACGTGCCATCGCTCTTCGTTCTGCACGGGCTTTGTGTGTTCACTGAGCAGCTGAGAGAAACAAAAACAATGAGTGCATGGCATGCAACGTCAGTATTTGCATGCGTCTAGCTTTTATCAACTGACAGATGAATTAGTAACAAAACTGGACGCATGGCTTTTGACGCCAACAACAGAAGATTCGGGAAGTGATAATAAGCCTATTTATTGTAACTAGCGTAAGTATGCATGATTATACGATCAGTTACATGTTATTATGTGAATTAGTATTGTTTTGCTCTGCTGTCGCCAATCTATTCAAAACCCTTGACCTAATTTTGGTTCATGACCCACCAGTTGAGATCCACTGATGTGGGATGAGCCTTATGGAGGTGTAAAGAGTGTGCTCTGTGTGAGTCAATCTTTCATATTAAAGCGCTGTTTAGATATTGCTCAGTGTGACTTGATTTTAGCTTTGATTTCTCTTGGCTCAGTTTCTGAATCTCATAAAGACCCATCCAACACCTCACTCTGCTTGTGTTATCTGAATTTTCTCAATGAATAAGGCATGAAGAGTACATCTCCAAGGCATCCTGCAGGCATACAATGCTTTTTTGTGAACATCAATCATTCTTAAGTCTAGGGCGGAGAGGAACTATTGCCTCTGATGAAAAAATACTAGAATCACATTGTGCATTGTACAATCACTCAAAAACATTACTTTTCTTAATCGCAGATGGCCCCACTTCTCCATGGCAGGTCCTTGATATCTCCCTGGAGTTGAACCAATGAGATAAACCCTATACAAGAAAACATATAAAAGCAGTGATGTGATTTTGTATATATATATGTTTTATTTTTTATTAAACAACTGTATTTTAATTAAGGTTTTTAATCTTAATAATTTAACATACATTTCTATTTCCATTTTTTATTAATTAAGATATAATATTAGTCACCATTTAAATAATGGAAGTGGGATTTGTTTCAGTTTTCAAAAATTAACCAAGTTATATTAGTGAAACCAAAACTGACAGGTTATGCTGTGTTTTATTTAGAAATCAAACTGCAAATAAATTATTCATGATGTACAGATACTGATAATAAAGTTTAGAAATTGTACTTCAGGTTTTTTTTTGCCATCACAGGAATAAATTGTTTAAAAAATGTCTAAAATAGAAAATGGCTATTTCGGCAGAAAAAAAAAAAAATTACAATGGTATCATCCAATTTAGTTAAACCCACGACTAAATGGCATGAAAACTACACAAACATGTCAATCAGACAGTCTCAAAATGGATGGTTCTGCAAGAATAAGCAGCATTGTGAATGCTTTTTGCAATCAGTCAAAGGTTCTGACTATGCTAGACTGACATCACACCATCTTTCTAATTTGAATAATGGCTCTTTCACTTGCTAAGATTCTCACCTGGTTTCTGACAGATCATGCTGTTTGATGCGGTCAATCCACTCAGCAAGCTCTGGAGCCCGGTATGCTTCCAGGTACTCCAGCAGGTCGCTTTTGAAGTTGGTGGGAGACTCCCCTGCTGTTCCCGGACTTCCTTCCGGTAACCTGGGGTACAGAGGACTCATCCACATCCTGTGATAGAGATACAAGCACCATATTTATATTTACTAATGAAGGGTGGGAATTGTCAAAATGTTACAAAAGTTCATGCACAAGATTGTCCGATCTTGAAGTTGCAAATGTCATATTTGGCTTGGACGAATTATATGCCTAAAGTAAAAAGGTAAAAACCTAACATTTAAAAGAATGCCCCTGAAAAGCAAAGCCAAAGGCAATGAAAACTAATAATTAATTCATAAGAGTCATTTGTTTGGTAGTCAGACTACACCAGTTTGTTTTTGTGCAAACCCCACAAAGTCAACTTAATAAAAGAATGTTGTTTGATATTATTCCACATTTTTTTAATGCATCACATTCAATATTGACTAACTCACAGTATGTTAAAAATATGATTGCGCTGGAGCATCACTGCAGAGATCAAAAGCAATGGAGTAAAAGCTAAAATATGTCTCTAAAATAAGATTATGGGTAAATATATGGGTTGTCAAAATTCCATGTGCATTTTTCTAAGGCCCACAGCAATAAATACATTTCTAATACTTTTTTTGCTAGTTAATATTTTAGCTTTTGTAGAAAAGATCAAAGCAGACCCCTTTTATTTTAAAGTATATTAAGGCTTTTGCATTCTACACGCGGACATGCTCATGCAGAAAAAGACTTCAACACGCTAGACTTCTCCTAAAGAAGTCTAATAACTCACGAGTGTGGGGACTCGTCTTGACAGACTGGTTATAGCATATTCCCATGAGGCACAAGGAGAACAAATCAATATGGATTCAGATTGGAGCCATTACAATAAAGGCAGCAGAAAAGCCCTTCAGAAGAAACTTAAGAGAAAGGACCTTCGTCTGGGTGAATAATAATGAGAATGTCGCCTGCGCTGCAATATAGAAAGGATACCTGGGATCACACAGAACCAGATGGGCAGACACGTCAGACCTTTAATGTTGTACATTGTGCTTTAATGCGGTCTGAAGCTGACAGAGACGGGTTGGCAAATGCGAATAACAGAGGGTGTCTTCTACATAACATTGATGAAATACTGTGGCCTTCACGCAACAGCATCAAGCATTTAACCAGTGAATTCAAACAGCTGAACTATGCCTTGCTGTCGTGAGAGGAAAAAAAATGTTGCGGTTTAAAAGCTTTGCAATTTTCAGGAGAACAGCAGATCTATTATCCATTCAGCCATGGTCCTAACCTCGCTCATTACTCAGGCACACACACAAACATATTTTTCTGACACTAGGTGGCACTAAATGCAGAAAACGTATGTTATTATTAATAACTTCAAAACATCACAGTCTAGAAACAAAATATCTTTACCCCCTATAATATAAAATCATATAAAATCTTTGCCCTATCATATCTATAACGTCTTATTGAATATTGTTAGTACAATACCAGAATTTCTGAAGATTTATGTACCAATTACTTAAATTGCTGGTGATAAAAGGCAATCTATAGCAAAAAGGTTCAGCTGTAATTAAATTAAAGGTGAACTATCATTTGTCACCCCATTTTACACTAAATTCAGGTTCAGTTAGTAAGAAATTAATAGTTACAAAAGATTTACAGTATATATAAAATAAATGTTGTTCTTTTGAACTGTGTTTAATAAAGAACCCTGAAAAAGGAACTATGCTGTCCACAAAAATATTAGACAGCACAGCTATTAGAGAAATGCTTCCTGAGCACAAAATCACCATATCAGAATTATTTCTGACGAATCATCACATGACACTAAAAACAGGAGTAATGGCTGATTAAAATTCAACTCTGCCATCACAGAGATAAAGACTTCTAAATTACAGTAATCAACATTTAAAGCAGATTGAAATCTTTCATTAAAGTTGTCCTAAAACCTCAAATCAAAATGCATACTTGCCTTAGCACAACTTTTTTGAACCGCTTAAAATGTTGACTACTGTGTATTAAGCCAGCAAACTTTAAATACTAACAATAATGTAAAATATTGCATTTGTGATCAAACAATAGCAGCCTTTGTGATCATAAGAAGCTTCTTTTAAATAATAGTTCACAACAAGACTGAAAACTACACTGTCAAAAGTGTCAACTTTGAGTAAATGTTAATTGTACAACCAAATGGGGAATTGTATTGGTAAATATTAAGCCGCACTCAAACTCACATCGTCCGTTTCAAGTGTTCACGCTTCCTCATTTAAATTGATAAGCGGGATTGGCGTGCTGTCCAGGGAGCGGGCCGGGAGAACGGCGGGCTCGAACCCTAGCGATTAGAACCCTAAGGGCTCGGCGTCCAGCTTGAACTCCGGCTGCCCTCCGGTGTGGGAAGTCGTGATTAGAGGAGGCAGAAGGGGAGGAGGAGGGTTTGCAAAAGCGAGATGCGGATGAATGGGAAGCTGTGGTTTTATAGTGCTTGGAAAGGATTTGATTGGGCGATCGTAACAAGGGGATTGTTTAGCTGATCCCCTTCGTCCAGCGATCCACCCGAAACTATGTTATTGTCAAAACATTCATATAAACCCCAAAATATGACACAACGAGTGCACTAACCCCTAAGTCCCAGCTCACACAGAACTTATATCCCTCTGTGTGAACTGACACTGATCTTGCACTACCGGTTGAGTGAATGAGCTAATATACTGTACCATGTCACTTATTGTCTGAATATATGTATGCCAGCGGGTTTAAATATTAACTGCTCAATTTAGAGATTTCATTTCCTCCTCACTAATCCACAGCTTAGAGTGCTTGATAACCTAACCCTATGACTCTGGAGCTTTTGTCTCCTTAATGGTATTCTGTTCCTGATACACCGTTAATAAAACTGAACCTAATACCCGAAAGCGATTGCTAATTCATTGGACATCGTTCTGACCCGCCTGCCTGCTTCTGCTGGTATGACACCATGGAGAATATCTTTATTAATGGACAGCTTTCATAAAACGGCGCTTCGTTTAAGCAATTATTCCATGTAGCTAATTTAAACACATCATTTCGGGTCAGAGAGGTGTCTGTAACAACGTGACTGGTTTATTCGGATTTGCAGAGCTCAACACTCCTATTTAGGACACATCAGCTTAATTTCAATTTGCTCTAAGTGTCTGCTCAGTGTGTTGTCATAGCAACAGACAAACGTGTCATTAGGACCACCGAATGCACCACTTTCATTTCAGACATGAAACAAATCTTGGTGTATTCAGAAAATGAGCAACCACAGAAGAGAGTACAACATAAACAGCTCGTTTTTTTAAATTAACTGCACCGTCAGCTACAACGTTTCCGTTCTAACCACTCATTCACACGAGTTAGCTGTTAGCCCCTCCCATTCCATCTTACCCCTGTGTCTTCTGGTACCAATCGGCTCGGATGAGGTTTGAGGTAAGAATGATGACTCTGAATCCCTCCTCGTACCAAAGCAGCATCATTTTCCTGCAAAAAGGCAACTATGATTTTAATATGACTCCTCTTACTGATAATGACATTCATTTGATGCAATCTTTTTCTTATATTTGCATCCACACAAAACACTACCATTAAATCCTATGGCACATTTACTCAGTATGACTTCCCCGAATAATAACTTTGATTTTACCTCAAATCCACGGCTTTTTGTGTCAAGAGGCATAAAAGAATATATTTAAGCACTGGGGCACATTTATTACGCCTTCAGCTTGTTAATTATAACAAAACCCCCATGCATTGAAATACAAAATCAATTCTATGCTGTCCTTTGTGTGAGAACGTATTATATCACTTAATCACTAAAAATAAAAAAAATAACTGTTCTTCTTCAGAGAGGGACATTTAGAGCTCATTTAAAGGCAAATTAGCACATGAAGACTTGACAAAGGTGTTTGAGAAGGATTATACTGCCAGTCTTTTTGTTCTGCTGCCTCCTTTTTTGTTGAATTTATATAAAATAAGACAACTAATTAATTTGCTCCTCTAGAGTCAAAAATGCTCAATCCTGTTATTTCTTTCTCTGTTGAATAAAACATGAAAGATTCTTGTGAGTGAGAGAAAACAGTACTCTAGGAATACATCACATTAAAATTCAATACTGCGCCTGTTTAACATCTAATTTCAACTCATCACAACAGATGCTCAGCTGATAATCTGCACGCCGACATGGACTGTGAAGACGTGTATACTCATTTGAGTAGTTTGAGGAGTGCTACATTCAATACGCATGATGCAATCGGCTGCTCATGAAACCTAAATCCTGATCAAGGTGTTAATAAAATTAATAAGTAAGCTACAACACCATCACTGCTGCACTGTTACTTAAAAATCAAGCCACCACTAGAATCACAGCAATATATGTGTTCTGTGCGTTTCATTTAATAACAGTGAGCATTAATGTGTTTTAATGTTAGGTGCTCTCCTGACTGAGCACTTCCCTTTATCCATATTAGTACTGATAGGATGTGGCTCACAGCTGGTATTTCAACCCATACCATGGTTCAGGTGTGGACTTTGTGCAGGCCACTAAATCTCTACACATCTATGACCCAAGCATTTAACTAGAGACATTCTATGACAGTGACACGCTAAAAGTCACTGAGCTTTTAGGTATAACCCATTCTACTGAAAAAGCATATCATGTGGATGAATGCTTTATTTCACGCACATATTTTACGGTTGCACATACGTCCTACAACGTAACGTACAGGATTTTTACTAGAATCTTCCAGCTTAATAAGCTTATTTTCTTCAACCGCTGTCTTGCTAAAATTATACGGAAAACATTCAACACTCACGTATGATGTGTGCCGAATGCAATATCCAGTTTGGCCTGTTAAAAACAAGAGAGTTTGATTTAACAAGAAACATTTAGAATTCCTTTTTTAAACATTATTATTTTTTTTTTTTTACATATAAAAGTATTTTTATATATTTTTCCCAATAAACGCACAGTTAATGCAAGACATCATGACCTCGGACTACCATAAAGTTTAATGCTTCCCTCTTGTGGAAAAAGTAGATTATTGCAAAATTGGCAGGACCTGGCAGAAACGAATATGTGGATATGGTTTGGCTTGCTCGATTAATCGAGCCTTGGATTCTCTTTTTTCTCCATGAACGAGTACGACTGGTTTGTCCCTAAAAGCAACAAAGAAAAACAGCATAAGTATTCAGTGTGGTGAAATGAGTGTGCATCTCTACCTCAAGGTGAGTTCTCACCCTACCTGAATTCAGGTGGATACTGCTCCACCATCCATGGAATGTCAAAACAGTAATTAAACTACAAAATAAAATATGCTGATTAGTATAAAAACATTATATAATTTTGTATGGTTGGTAGTAGTCTCTACTTCATTCATTAACACAATACCTGTACAGACTCTTTCAGCGTTCCAAACATTGGAGAAAGTATTTCTGATTATAGAACAGAAGATGATTAGAAATCTTATACATAATACGTATAACAACTTTATTTATTTATTTTTTTTAGATAGACAAATTGTTTGCATGCCTTTGATATGCAGTGCTCCAGTGTTGAACTTTTTTGGCACCCCAGTGACTTTGTTTAAGTAAAAACGATACATGTCATTCATAGACAATAAATTGGTCTCAAAGAAATCAGCTGGTTCTTCTTTATAATAACCAATGCCATGAGGACTCGGGGGACGCTCGTCTTCTGCCTTCTTCTTCTTCTTAGGACTTACATTAGACTTCTTGGGCTCTTTTTTCAGGGCAGGTGGTGGAGTTTCATCATCACTGCTTGAAAGGTTCCAGCCCGCCTCCTCTGTTTCTCTTTTTCTCTTTACAGAAGGTGAAGGGTTGCTTTCATACTTTACAGGGACGGGTTGATTCATGTGTGAAGCTTTCCTGGCTTCAGATTCCATGGAGGGAGCGGACAGTTTTACAGAATGGCTGTCTTCATTGCGTTTTGGACTCAGCTTGGGCTCTTGCTTGATGAAAGTGGTGATAGTATCAGGTTTTCTTTCCAAGTCAGGTTTAATGCTTGGTTTGTTTGAATCCTTCTGAGGTGTTGGAGGAATAATGTTGTCCTCGTCTTCACTGTCTGATATGGTCCACTTGCCATGTTGACTGTCCTGAGACATTTTTGTTCAGCTGTGGATCACAGTATTACTTTACTGCACACGGTAGACTATATACTGTAAACTTTCATACTATGTAATGTAGACAATACTGTCTTAAAATAACAACTTTGTGCATATATATATATATATATATATATATATATGCACAAAGCATATATATATATATATATATATATATATATATATGTAGGTATATGGAGTTTGTACAAAAGAAAAATGCTCGCATTGCATCATATGAATAGATGATACATGGTAAAGCAACACTGTATGCATTAAATATTCAACGTAAATGAACGGAGACTTACTAAGAGGCGGGAAGAGGAAATGTACAGGATACAAGAAGATACTTTTAAAGTGGTTTCGGTTATAAAGAAAGATAAGGTCTGTAAATATACAGCTACACAACTGCTAGACCATTGTCCATTTGAAATTCATATGATAACAGCAGCACAACAGTTCGCTGTGTTTTGATTCGGCATGCCCTCGCTCTGCCTGTACTTTCCACATGTAGCAACAGTGCAGACACGCCACAACGTTCTTCAAAATAAAAGTCCATGATACCAATATGAACTAACTACCAAACATTGAACAATCTGAGAATTTCATATTTTTATGTCACTTTATATGTATAGCTTTCAGCAAACACATGTTTTGGTAATTAATATGCAACTGGGAGTTTAATTTTTATTATGAGCTCACTGTCATCCAATAGCTCAACATTATAAACGTTTTACTTATTAGTTCTTTTAAAAAAAAAATAAGCGAGAAGCAAATTTCATGGAATAATAATAAAATGATAATCTAAATAATAATGCTAATGTTATATATTAAGTAATGATTATAATGTATTTCATTACATTGTGTTGTATATTTGCATTATAGTGGGACAGTGGATGCAACACATAAAACGCAAACTTCCTTAGTTGGCCTAAAGTAAGATGTTTTTTAAGGAGAATACATTTTAATTGGTTTGAGGGGTGAAATATGTTGATGAAAGATTTTCCCGAAATGTACTATTTTAAAGAGTAGCTTTTTTTGACACTTTTATTTTGAAAGCAACGGACTGTTCTCCATGGAGCTCATGTTTCTATCCAGTCAGCGTCTGTCGTAACGTGTGCTTAAACTTAACTAGAGTTAGACAATCCCTCACATCCCTACGGTTTCTGTTTTTTTATTCCAGGTTGTCTAAATGCAACTATTCACAGCTGGAAGAAGCTTTAGGAGCGAGAGAGAAATAAACAATGCCGAGAGGAAAAAAATAGAGTTGGTAAGATTTGAGTTAATGTTGAACGCTGTCATGGCGATTGTAAAACAGCGTTGTTTTGGATTTGATTGTGGTGTGGATGCTAAGTTGACATATACGGTGTGTTTAAAGGACAATACTGTGATCGAGGTAACGTTAATTGTTTCAAACAGAACATTCAGTCACTGTGTAACTGTTAATGAGCATGAGATGGATCTGGCCTGACTTATTTAAAAAGCTTGGTGTTGTTGCATTTCGATAACGTTCTAGCCATTAGATGTTAGTGACATGAAAAACTGAACTTTTCGGGGGGGAAAGAAAAGAATAAGAAATGAACCTGTTCGCACGAAATATTTCACTGTTTCGAAGCGCTGGTGACACCTGCTGGACAACAGTGTAAGTACAACGAAAAACTCAGGCTAAAACATGCATGAAAACCGATTTAAAAGCCCCGTAGCAAAGGATTTTTATTTTATATATATATATATATTATATATAAATGATATATAAATCATGCGAGTTCATTGAGATCGCCACCCAGCAGCGTAAAAAAATATTTATTTTTTACGCTGCTGTTTCGAAACATTTGATTCACAAAACAGTCGAAGCTTCACGAAACAGTGCTTCGAAAGCGGCCATATTAATATATTTGGTTATCTACACACACACACACACACACACACACACACAAAAAACGTTCCGCCCGAACAGGGACTTGAACCCTGGACCCTCAGATTAAAAGTCTGATGCTCTACCGACTGAGCTATCCGGGCTCTGAACGCAGCTTTGCCGAACTGCTATATCACTACTTGCAAAATGCGTATAGCCAGCGATCATCTAGTAATCTGGTTTGTTTGTTATTTAATTGTTATTTATATATTTAGTTTGGGTTTTATCTTTCTGATTGTTATTTGACTCATTAATTAAACAGTCCAGTCCATCCGAATGCCACTTATGTACGTTATAAATTATTTTTTTATTTTAATTTTCCTTTGGAAATTGCATAACATGAATAAAAACGTCTGTAACGTTCGTAAAATTCTTCTTTATTACAAATGTTTTATCTGCACAGCATTTAATCTGTATTTGAAAGCAAAACAGTAATTCTTTGAAATTTTAAAGTGTTTATTTCACCGTTGATTTTAGTATTTTTTCCATATTAAGATGGATTTGCATGTCTGTTTTGCACTTAGTATTTCTGCATCAGAGTAATATGCTTCCTGGGATGTAAAATAGAAAAGGTTAGACATAACGAAAATTTACTTTGGTTAACATTAAAGCCATGCTTTCTGAAATGGTGGAGGTTATTGTTTTTTGGTAACCTATTATGCTGCCTCGACAGATTTAGTGTTTTAGTGATGCATGTCTGTTAACAAAATGTTTTCTAAAATGCAGAAAAGAGAAGTTTAAATATTACCAGGGTAACTTTGTATAAAATGAAAACTTTTCTGTGTGAAATAGAGAGAGGTAACAGATTTTGGATTCTGCGACCGTGCCTTATCTCTATAGACGATGATACAAGGGTCAAATTATTCTTTTTTGGAGTAATTTTGTCGGCAACTTTTTTGTATGTTGCTTGGGAAATCACCAGGTTGCCCACTGATGGCAACTAATTAACTAAAGTTGCCCTGTGTACAAGTTTGTTTAAAACTGCAGCCATTTTGTGTGAAATAGTGGGGGTGTAATGTACCTGTTAAGCTGACTTAACCATGCTATACATCTGTAACATCAGGCTTTAATTCTTTCTCTCTTTTCTACAGTACCACTTAGAAAAACACACTCTTCACCCTGTCCAATATTTACTGGACAAGTGATCTTTAATCACATATTTATTTAATCTGTTCACTGTTAAACACAGATTCTTTTCTGAACATTCAGTGCGATCCCCCCGTTTACAGTCTCATGTTTCATATGAAACTCCTGTTTCTGATTTTAATGTTGCTACTGCTGGGGTTATACATCTTTATAAAGACTGCAGATGAAGTCTGAATGTAATATATCGATATCTGTGTTCTTTAGGTTTTCTATGAATGTGACGTGGGCAAGAAAGGTTATTTGTCCAGAGAAGATCTTAAGATAGCAGTGGTCATGCTTTTTGGATACAAGCCATCAAAGGTACAGAAAATAATCAGAATCAATTGCATGGTATTTTCCAATATATTGACCTACATTTACTTCCTTTAACTGAGACCTGCTTGTAAATAAAAAAAAGGTTAACATTAAAGCCATGCTTTCTGAAATGGTGGAGTTTATTGTTTTTTGGTAACCTATTATGCTGCCTCGACAGATTTAGTGTTGTTATTATAATTTAACATTAATTCTGTGTTTTCTCTTGCAGTCAGAGACAAATATCTTGATGGAGAACAGCACTGACCGTCCAGGTAGTTATTTTAGTGTTTAGCGATTCACCTTTAGCAGACGCTCAGCCCACATTGATGTGTAGTCTAAAATTATACGCACAGTTTCGCTCCTGATTTATTTTCCTACGTGGAAAACCACATTTTATACCGCTCAAGCAAATTGAAAGGAAAAGGAGCTTGACGTAGATACTGTGTAATCTTTTTACACATTGCTAGTAATGAAATCCTGACAAACAGCGGTAAATAATGTCGCCGTGAAATGCATACAGGATTTCTACAGACCCTTTTGACAGACAGAAGCACTGAGGAAAATGGGGGTTTGGCAGGACAGCATTTTGAGGGAGACATTAAATGGTTGAAGACCTAGATTAGTACAGTAAGTAATTTGTTTCTTGTTTTATCCCACAAGCAAATTGCTTTTGTATGCTGCCCTGTGGGAAAGCTGAAGATAATCTAGTTAAAGTGGCATGCTTTGTGTGATGAAATATTCCACCATTAAATCTTGCTCAGAGCAAATGGTGAATTAAATTGCCCCTCTTTTGAATTTCATGTGATTACTAAATTAGTGATGGTCGGGAGGAGAGGGTTGCTGGTGGTGATGTGGGAGGCTTGACTAGACTCGGTAGTGAAATGCTTTGGCAGGCTCAGTGCACGGAAAAGAGGCCACTTTAGACTTCAGTGCTGCACGGTGTTCACAATATCACTGCCACTCGTCTAGCCCACTCACCCCCTTGCCACTGTCCTTCTCTTTATCTCGCTCTCTTTCGTCTTCTTTCACTAGCGAAATAAGCGAGAAACGAAGGAAAGGTCACACAGCTAGCTATCTTCTAATTGCGATTTCTAGTGCCTCTATTTTTACCACAGAGGCATGAAAGCTTTAGGATGTGAGATGTTGTTGATTCAGAAATCCCTCCACAATGGTATCTGATGGATATTTAATAACAGATGTTGATTCCTGGCCCTTTTTTGTGTTGAGGTTGTGCCGTGCATTGCATCCCCACCTTGCTTCCACGAGCGCAAAAAAGCAACCACTAGACCTTGTCTATTGCATGTTTATAGGAATTAGAGTTGTGCAAAGCAGCTGGTATTTGTATATGTATTCGAGTAAAATTCAAAATAGGCGTAAAAATCCATTTTTTTGCATTACACTTCTTGTTTATTTGATATGATATCCATTATAATAATTATGGATATGCAGTATTGCTTGATGCTTTCCATAAATCCATCAATGAACATGTAACGGGGAACATCATTGAAAAGAAAATAACATAACAGCCATTACTTCGACACAACTACACATGCATTGTTTTAACCTTTTTAACCAAACCTTAACGTTACTCTGTCAACAGCCTATTGTCTAATTTACCGAGCTAACAGAGATAACGTTACGTAAACAGAGTGAACATAAGAGCACCGGACTGCAGACGTCAATAATGCAGCGTAATTAGGGGTGAGCGATATGGAAAAAATATCATATTACAATATTTTTTCCCGATTGTATCATGATTCTTTGTCATTGATTTGACTATTTTGGACGTTCTCTGAGCAGTACAGACAAACTAATTTGCCTTTTTTATAAAAACAAAGCCTTTCAAGGTAACAAAGTAAAATAAAGAAGGGAAGATATCTAGGCCAAAATGAGCCAAGATAAAAATCGTTGTCGTTTTATCTTTGTTATTCGAATAGATACACATTACAAATAAACGTAATATGTATAAAACAAAAAGTGCTTTTATTTTTCAGGAAGAGTAGGTGTATTCAGCAGTATTAAATGAACAAACATGAAAGGTGCTATATACTTCTACACATCATTTACTCTCTCTCAGCTCGTTTTCATCTGAATGAGTTTCTGTTTTCTGTTGAACATTGTATTTAATTCAATGAGGAACAGCTGTTTGGTTACTCAAAATATCTTATTTTGTGTTTAGCACAAGAAAGAAATTAATACAGGTTTGGGACCACATGTTAGTGAGTAAATAATGACACAATTATCATTTTTGAGTGAACTATCCCTTTAATGATAAGAGGCGGATGTTTAGTTCTGTCCCTTTAAGAGCTGCATGCATCTAATATAATGGCATGTTTTTCACTTGATTATTTACTTTTTTTTAACTTTTTGACAGTATCACCACAGTCACATGTGATAAATATCTTAGTTCAGTACTTAGGCGCTTTTTGACAGGCTTTTAGTGCGCGTTGAAAAAGTGGCACTTCAATGTGGCACATGCTATTTTTGTGTTTTATCAATTGTATTAATTTATTATTAACCAGTTATATGACACACAAGTACTAATCAGATAATCAATATTGACCAGAAGTTTAGTTTAGGTTGTACATCCCTGCATAAATAGCCAACATTTGTTGAGAATAGTAGAGGAATGTCAAAGGCCTATATATTGAACTGCATTCAGATTCATGCAAATGTAATATAGGCTCTTCCCAGGCTTTTTATGACAAGAATTTGATGGTACTTGATTTGAAAAGCCATTTCAAATGCGTGACTAACCAGAATGGCACAGTAGATTAGATCTTGAGGTTTAGATTTTGTCTTTGATTCTCCAAAAAAAAGTCTTATATTTGGGCTGGTTGTGCAATGTTGAGCATCCATGCAGTGTTGTACTTCAGCTTCCACTCTGGGCTGGATGGTTCAGGGATAGTCCGAAGTGAAAAGGGAGGAAAGAGCACATCAAATCAGAGATGTCCATGATTTTAAATAGGAGCTCTAGGCGAGAACACTGTTGCACATTTTCCTGTGTGTGTGTGTGTGTGTGTGTGTGTAAGTCAGGCAGTGGTCTGTTCTGCTGAATGAGTCACTCAGAAGAGTAGAGAAGATGTGAGGAACAGAGAGAAGGGGAGGGCGGTGAGAAGAAAACCAACTAAAGAAAGAAGAGCATAGAAAGACATGGTGTTTTGTGGTGTTCTCTGTAGGCCAAAGTTGTCCTAATTCTATCAAAATTTGGCAGCACACGTTAAAGTCAACATGATATTTTCTAAATGCAAATTATTGATCGTATTGTGAATAATTCATCCAAGTATGTTTCGTCGCCCTGCATTTTACATTTTTGATTTTGATTGATTTTTGATAGTCCGTTTAACATTAGTATATGTCACAGTGCAGATAAAAAGATCTTTCAGCATATTTTTATGTTGTGACTTCAAGAAAAACGTGATTTATTGTGTTTTAATTATTAAAGGTGCTTGCTTACGATAAGGGATTTGGACAATGTTGAAAAAAAAAAAAATCTGTGTGTATCTTGTACTTCACCGTTTCTGCTACAGATGCAGTATGTGATGCCTCAAATCAGGCAGCTTGAGCAATCGGTAGTGCTGCACGATTAATCATATCGCATCGCGATGTCAGCCTATGCAATTACATTACAGCCAATGGTGCGATAATATTAAATAAACAAATGCATTCGTGAACATTAGAAGACATTCATTCTTGTGTTCACACCAGACCTGAGTGAAGGTTCGCACCAATTGTGCTTTTATATTGGCAGCTTGTACTGCAGCAGGCTATAGACAAGCATCTTTCTGTTGTATTTTCCAGCGTTCTTCGAACACTGTGTGCCCTGTGCTTGGATGTCATTTCTCTGCACCTGCTACTCGCTTCTGCGCCGCCCCTGTGTGCTCTCATCCCTTAACATGGGCACCGAAAAAAACGCCCTGCTGACGCGTGCAGTGTGAAACCAGCTAATCTCGACATGTTCAAGCGTCCAACTACACGTGAATAGCGAGATATATTCTCACAAGTCACCTCAGGTGTGAACGCACTTTTATCAAAGATGGATTTGAGAAAATGATTGGCACACTGGACAAGAGAAATATACTAAGTATATGTTACATCCTGCTAAAATGTTTTGGGACATGTAAAAATATAAAAATGGGTATTTGTTTTATTTATCTGTACTTTTTCACTTTTTAATTTAATTTTAATGTTAATTGAATGTAATTTAATTCAGTAATGTAAAGATGTTATGTACAATTTAGTTTTAATTAGTTGCTAGATTGCACTGTATGCTGTACCTTAGTTGAGAAATACAGATTTCAGCATTATTAGTAATCTGAAATTTTGATCTTAATAATCGCAACGTGACATTTTTCCCCAATCGTGCAGCCCTAGCAATTGGAAGTTTTTTTTTGTTTGTTTGTTTTTTTCTTTAAGACAAAGACTGAGAGAAGGAGGGAGGTGAGCCATATCTAGGGACCAGAATATCATAGAAACTTGATGTTGGAGTTTTTCACATGGAACACAACTTAAAACACATTACAATACACATTAGTGACCACTTAGCAAAACCCTGATAGTCACACTTGCATTGTGGGTTGTGTCCCTTCTGATCAAGCACCACTCATGTTTTCTACAGGTAGAGGTACAAATCTGCTTGCTACGGTAACTTGTTTTCAGAAAACAAACCTGTCTGTGTTCATGTAGTATTATTTTAGCACTTGGCTTGAGATTCTCAAAGGACAGATCACAGCGTATGTTTTGGCATGACTCGAAGTGCAGTGGAGCCATCACATCTGTCCTTGGATCTCTTAATTAATTTCTGCTTTTCCCAAATAGAGGTTTATCCCCCAGTTTCTCAGCCGTCACTGTCAGCGTAGCCCACCCAGATCTCCTCGCCAAACTCCCTCTGCATGTTTGGTGTTTCGCTAGAATGCTGTCTAGAAGTCCCCAGCCTACCTTTTTCATCTCAATAACAGCACTCAGAGAAAAAATGACTACCCTGCAGGCAAGAGGGAAAGATATTACTCCTTTAAACACAGTGCTTTCAGATGACTGCCATGTAAACGAAGAGCATGCACTTCAGACGAGAGCTTTGTAATAAACCCAGTATTCTTTCTCTCCCTCTATTTCTCTGAAAGGGGTCCCGTTGGAGCGGTTTGTGTCTCTCATGGGGAGGAAGATGTCAGCAGAAGATCCATATGAGAAAACGAGGCAGATCTTCAGTGCATTTGATGTACACTGTACGTTCCTCCTCTCTGTCTATGCGTTCTGCATGTTTAACACTTTTGCTTCAATACTTTTGAGTTGTTACAAAATTAGACTGGTGATATATCTGCTTGCAGACCTCATGATCTTTATTTTGTGGAAATGCTAAAGAATAGTGAATCGGTTGAAATCCCTCTGAAGCCTTTTTGCACCTGTGCAGATTATTTTGGGATTGTTTTTTGTGCAAGGACAAGGCACATGCGCACTAAATGTGTGGTTTTAGCTGACACTTTTCAAGTACAACTAAGTAAGTACTAAGGTGGTATCTCAAGTTGCTATGAATAAGTGAGAAGCTGAAATGAACGCAATGCAAGGTGCACTTGTGACAGGGAGAGAAAGAAAGCTTGGTGCTTTAGTTAGCTATATTTGCAAATTTCGAATGTGTAGTTTACACACGGTTGTGGTATTGGGGATGGGTGGTGTTTTCATGTTATTGCAGTAGAGGGCGCCATGTGTCCTTTTTTGGTCCGCTGTGACCATCAGGCAGTAGATATTCTCCCTTCTGGTCATTTTCCCCCCTTGATATTTGGGTAAAAAGAAATTAACCTTTTTGTGGTGATTTAACTTCTGATTGTTAAACAGTTAATGCCTGATAATCTAGAATGCCAAATACCCCCCATCAAGTCTTTTTCTGCCCTATGTGAAGCTATACTATGAAACAAAGTGTTTTTATTCTTCAAGGTTGGGTAGAAAACAGTAAAATGGGTCTCATGGTCTCCGTGGATCATTTGGGCCTCCCTGGAACTGTTTGTAGGATATCCAATGAGAGGCAAAAGTATAATTAACTAATTAATTTTGTTACAGAAATAATTTCACTGAGTAAGTTTGGAGTGACCACAGGAGGTGGATATCAGCTGACCTTGATTGAATCTGCTCAGAATGGTCGAGGGATCTTATTTCATTAACCCTGCTGACCCGCCGTTAAAGAGGAAAACTGGTGTGTTTGAGCAGAATATTTATACATGTAAAGGCCGTCTCTTCAGCAGATGTTTGATGGACCCATTATTGCCCGAAGCAGATTCTCTCACTCTCTTTCTGTTCATCTCTTTGGTATCTCATTTGCTTTCTCAGACTCCTTCCTGGACTTCCTGTGAGCCTCCCGATCAGAGCATTTTGTTAGAACCTAAAATAGTCTCCAGTAATAAGTAGTAGGCATTTAAAAAAATACAGTTGGCTTTTAATTAGAATTGTGAATGTTAATGAACCATCAAATTCATCTCGAGGGCCAAATTGCTGTGAGCGGGTTCACTCAACCCTTGTACGAATTCTGAGCGACCTGAAAATTAGCTAATTTTAGAACCGAGATTGGAAGTGTGATTCTGACTTGCTCTTAACTCACCTAACATATTTCGATTCTGGTCTTGACTGTGTATATCAGCACCGACAATTGATAATGCTATAAAATGCTACAAAAATAGAATCTTTTTGGCTTCTTAGTAAACGGTTGTGAATGAACATGCACAGCTGGAAAGGTGAAGGACAACTGTCAGGCAGGTGTTCTCCAGCAGGGCTTACATGCTAGCAAAGTGTCTTAATAATTTCAGCAGTTCCCAGATTGATTGTCTTTGTTCCTCTGCCAGCTATGCTTAAACCCTCTGTCCTGGCTTTCTCTGCCTGATGTTCCTGTCAGACTGCCAACAGAGGCAAGTCCTCTCCTATCTGCGGCTGAACAGTTTGCACTGGATGAGATGTTTGACTGTTTCATCTGCGCCGTCACCCCCGTCCTCATCTTCAATGGGGACACGCTGGAAGCTAAATCGCGCTGAAGTGCGTCGCTCCCATTCAGAGCCTGAAGTGGCAGCCTGCCTGGTGACAGAGCATTTGGAAACCCTCCCGTTCTCACCCGGTGTGAAAGTGAGCTGAGCTCCCTGCCGATTCCTGCTCAAAACATTTGTTTTCTCCTGCATTCAGCGAATAAATCATGCAATTATAGACCTTTCCAACACTTGAAATTCTTTTACATATGAGATGCGCTAGTTTTGCACAGGTCCTGTTGTTTCCGCAGGTGTCCGCTCTCTCATCCCTGATGTCGTGGCTGTGGAGGGCAGTGTTTGGTTACGGTTGGTGAGCTGGTGTTGTCGGGTCTGCCGTGTTGACATGCATGTCACAGTGCTCCGTGACCCCCACCCCTCCCATAATCCCCCCGCTCAGTGCGCCGCTGTGCCTCTCATCAATTCAGCAGACACGCTAAACAGATTCCACTCTCAGCTCTGACTTTGGATGCGAGCGCTCTAAACTTCCTCAGGGGAGCCATTTCCTGCAAATCAAAGTCCTGCGTGCCAGCCGCTGAGAAGAAGGCACAACAAGCTGTTCCTTTGAGCTCTCAGGAAGAGGCTCCGGGAGACACTCTGAGATCTCAGGCAGCCTTACTTCTCGCTCTCACAATATCAGGCAAAAAACTGCAAGTGGACTTAGCTATATTTCATTTTCCACGCCGTCTCGCACAGTTGAGTGTGCAGCCTTTTCAGAGTATATCCCTTTGACCATGGGTGTGGTTGGACATGCTCAGATCACTCACACATGCACTGTTGCAGGGCTGGGGAAATGTATTCGTTTTTTCATGCTTTTGAATAAAAATCTCGGCAAATACTACAATTAGAGACACATTGGGGATACGCCAGCGGTTACGGTTAAGAGAAAACATATCCGTAGTCTTAAGCAGCTATTCACACAATGTTTTTTTGTGGGAAAAAAGAAAAAATAAGACATGGGCAGTGGAATGAGAAAAAAAGACAGGTTATGACAACTTGTTAAACTGGAGTACCACATATTAAAATGGCATTTAATGCATCAGATGACACGAGACACTAGATGTCAGCGCAAAGGTAAAACATGTTCACTAAATGTTTACGTAGAAAACACCATGGAAAAGCAGCTTTGTTACATGCTAATATCTGTAAAGAACTACTGCTGTACGTTTGATATTTCATGTTTGCATGATGATAACAATCATTTTTGTCTTTGTTAACACTTGTGTTAAACTTTTAGTCATTTTGGACTTGAATTGTCTTAACTCTTTAAGGTCTGTCCAGACCAAGGATGATAACTATAAAGATAACTATAAAAGTATACTAAAAATCGTTCTCAATATTACAGAATAGCACAGTTCACACCACAGCAATAACGATAAAGGCACAGCGAAACAATATCGTTGGAATCACTTCAGAATGATTTGAAGGCACCCTTTATATTTCCTGGATCTTTTATACAAAGATATATTTAACAAGTCATTTGTTTTACATTTGCACCATGTTGACCATTTCTTGTGTGATGCACTTGGAATAAAATGTATTTTAACGAAACGATAAACAAAGAGAAATTTACTTGAATCATGTTGCACTTACTTTGAGATGATCAGTTAAACATAAAAAATCTAAATCTAGAATTGGTCAAAACATTCTACAGAATGTCATATTGCTTAGTAGTCCAACACTGTTGTCTGCTAACAAGTCCGCACAGACTCAAAATCTGGCCTGTATTTGGACTGTGTGTG
Organism: Enteromius unitaeniatus; assembly: GCA_032359435.1. Lineage (NCBI taxonomy): Eukaryota > Metazoa > Chordata > Actinopteri > Cypriniformes > Cyprinidae > Enteromius > Enteromius unitaeniatus. Next base: position 4,933,991 of record JAUMHI010000061.1, read on the forward strand.
TGAACCTTAGCGGACTGTATTGATGACGCAGACAGTCTGTGCACCAGAGCAGAACGCAGACAAAAGAAGTGTATTTTAGGCTTTATCCACCAGCTTTTTAGTAGGTGGAACGAGCATTTTTATTCCTTAAGATAAGCAAAAATAATGAGAGTGTGCTCTCAGGTGTGCTTATCTCATCCTCTTTGCTTGATCTCATGCAAGTGTGGCGCTCTAATAACACACCCGGCCTCACAGCGAACAACCTTTTGATGTTTTAAAGTATTAGTCTTGTTAACACTTGCTCAGAATTTTTGTGCTCTCTACAGGTCGTGGCTTCTTGAAGCTGGATGACTTCAAAAGCGTCTTCAAGCGAGTTGCCCCTCGTCTGCCGGAGAGGACTGTGCTGGAGGCTTTCCGGTAAGAGTTCAGACCCACGGCCTCTTTGTAGATACATCATTCAGAGGGTTTCTCTGGTCGGCATGTCTCACGTCTCCATCATCTTCCTTCTTGATTTCCTTTTCCAAAGTAGATTACAAAGGCAGATGGATGTAATTCAGTCAGAAAGGGATTTTTGCGCCCATCGTTTAGAGCAAGCCTCCCACTTCAACCTCAGCAACAAGCTGTGTGTTTGGATGAAACTTTGTTACTCGAACCCCTCCAGTGTGGGTGAAAATGTTTGATACAGTCCCATGTGAGAGTAGCACAGGTCTGAGAGTCTGGAGGCTTGTGGTGTTGAGATCTGGCTGCTCATTAGGGTGAGAACAGTTCCTTTGTGCCATATTCCCAGTGGAGTTACTCAGCCCCTTTCCACTCCTGTTCCGACCCCATGGCTGTTCCACGTGTCTCTCTACACCTCATCTTCACCGTCTCGCTCATAACTGCTCTGAACAGGTGGGAATCCGAGTCTGCGCGTGCTGTGCGTTCACACCCATTTCAAACCGTTATCACTAGACCTAGAGCTATCGCCGGATCCCAAAGCCAATATGACATTCGACAATCTCCCACTAAGATCTCTGCATTACTTTTGTACTGTGATGTATCTAGAGGTTTCAGCTCGTCCCCGCGTTTGCAGTTATAGTGACACATTATTATCAGCCCTCAACTGAGTCTCTCTTCTTGGTTTTACTCCTTTTGAAGAGGTGACGTGGATACCATACGCCGTCCCGAGATGGGGGCAATTTATCTCTTTTATCCTTTGTTTTGTTCAAGAGCTTGGAGATGTTGACACATGTCTCCTTGTGCACAAATGTTTGTGTTTGTTTGCGTTTTGGGCAGATTTAGTGTTTTGTTTGATGTGACTCATCCTCTGCGGTTGGCCACTGCTGCGAGTCGCAGCTACTGTTGAGAGAATATACGGACGCCCTCTCACACCACGCAAACCATGATCACTGACGGCACAGATATTGTGTCCCTCTGACCTTAAGCTCAGCTGATTTACTAGAAGTTGATAACCTCAGATCCTCAGTGAGTCACTGTGTTGCTATGATTGTAATGACATGCCAGCGCTGAATCGGCAGAGTGACTTATGAGTGCAGGAGGCATTGTGGCATTTGTTTGTTTTTTTTTTTTTTAATTGAATGCCGCAGTCGTCAGAATCGAAACGCTAAGGGCTTATGTCACAAGAAATCATGTAGCACGACTTTAGACATTCGATTTGTATCTAGCGACTTCTCGTTTGGCATAAGGGCTGTAGCTATTGATTAGTTTGATAATTAACAAATATAATAATGATCCAATATTAATCTGACATTAGTCTGTAGTGCACAACACAATGAAATGGTCAGACTCTTTATTTGTGTTGTGCCAATTTTGTTGTTGTGTGCTACTGGGCCACCGTTGTACAGAACATCTTTATTAGAACATCTTTGTATTCTTAGAATCCCAAGAACACGTGTTTCTTCACAGTATTTCTGTTTAAATCGATCAAAAACACCAGAGTACCGGAGTTTTGTTGTATTGATTACATCTTTTAGAAAATAGTTTGGGCTTAGTTAATTATCTTTGTAAAATTAATATTTTTGCAAGAACTTTCCTTGTGTAAGGAGAAAAAGATTTGGTTTCATATGCAGGTAAAAAGCTGAATTATATCCAAGAGAAACCTAAAATGGAATAGAGTACTTTTAAGTGAAATATTGTAAATGTTGTTTTGTATAACAATTACAAGGTCAATCAACTATTTAACAACAAAAATATAAAAATTAACAAATTGTTTACTGACTACTCGTGCTAGCCTTGTTTAGGTAAGCCATATGCTGGTGATTCCCTTTAGCCCTCTCAGGTGTTGATCTTCGCCGATTGATGCGCGTCTCCTGCTATGAAAAGCCATGTAGATGTTTGACTTAGCAAGAGTCGAGAAGCACCTGGAACAAACAGGAACACTCAGAGCACTCTGTGTGTATTTGTGTCTTCGGTGTGTGTGTGTGTGCGCGCTCCGGTCCCCAGCTAGCACGCGTTCAAAGTCATAACCTTCACGCCGCTGTGCCATCTTGTTTTCCTCTCTCCACCTCCTCCGGTTCTCCTCCGCCCCGTCATCCTGCCACCGCTGACAGAGTGTGGCAGCAAACGGACCGAATGGAAAAAAATGGAATTCCAGGGAAGAGAGAGAGCTCGCTCACCTTGAATGTTGCGTTTGGAGTTTATCTGCAAGCCCAGGGCTGTGTTTAGAAAAGATTATCACAACAAAGTGATAAGCGGAAAAGTCCGCCTTTGGTGTCTCTTTCAGAGGGTGCACGGGGTGCCCCGTGTGTGTGTGTGTGTTGTCAGGTTTGCTCTTCTTTTATACCTCGAGATGAACTGAAGCTTCTCTTTTGAATCTGTGTTTGTGTAGCGACCCTTTAGTGAAGAAAAGAGCAACACCCTTTTCCTGTCCTTTTTGGCATAATTATAGCAGAACAATGGAGCGCCCTGCAGGCTTCACACCATTAGCAGACGTGCTGTTGCCTCTTTATGCGCTAGAGATTGATGGACATGTGCTGCCTCTCTGAATGAATGTTAACACCGCCATTTCTCCCCGCTGCTTGTTGCCATGACGACGTGGTACGCAGAGCTGGTGCCATCACACCTTGAGCGCTGCCTGCGGTTGTTTTTCTTTTTTTTTTCTTCTTCTTCTTTTGCTGCTTTTCTCCTTTGTTGTCGCCGTTTCCAGAGCAACTATCTGCCATCACCTTTCCATAAATACCTGCTGCACACACATTCTTACAGTTCTTGAGTTACAAGAATGCAGGGCTTTTTTTTTTTTTCTCTTATTCACTTTATCCTCCACCCCCTCCGCATCGCTCTCGTTCTCTCACCCGCTGAGGAATCTCAGGTTTCTCATTGTTCTTCTCTCTGATGTCCCAGCTTTAGCCTGCTTGTGCTGACAGACTTGTCCTTACTAAAAAGTCTAAAGCAAAAGCCCATTTTGCACTGTACGTCCTTTCATTCTTATTTGGCGGAGCTTTTATGTGTCTTACTGTACATCTATTAAATTTGATCACTTTGCATGTATCTTTCTCTTACTTGTGGCTGTACAGGAAGCTAGAACATGTGCCCATGGAGGAGTCGGGTGCTAAAAGGTATTATGTTGGTTACTAAAACAGAAATCTTTTGTTTTATATTCGCCTCAAGCACAGGAATTTGAACCAGCATGTTTCTTATGCACCTGTTTGAGGGACTGCCACTGTTGAAGCCAGCATAGTACATGCAATTTTAGTTCTGTTTAGTTTTGAATTGTAAGGTGAAGTATTAATACTAACTTCCAGATGTGATTTAATTAATGATTTGCAAGCTATTGATTCAGTTCTGGTTTCAGTTCAGATCATTTTTGATATATTTCAGTTATAATGTCCATTTGTTCAAGTGTTGGGGCCAGTTAGACTGATTCAAACTGGTGATTCATCTTTTTGAACTTTTCATTAAAAAGAAAGAATATGACTGGTTGCGCTTTGTGTTAGATTAACAAACTGAAGAAAAGTATTTTTTTTCCTGATCCGGGCTACACTGGTGATATCAATTTGAAAATGACTTTTTTTTGGAAAAAGCCCTAGTTTAGACTGTAAAATCATAATGGTAATGTTTAATAATCCTTTAGCATCCATTTAATAATCAATATCATCATAATTGTTTGAGTAATAAAAAATTACTCATAAAAAAAAAAAAAACAGTTTAGAGAATTTGACTGTACCAGTTTAACTACTTGTATATATATATATATATATATATATATATATATATACATATACAGGCTACATTACTTGCGCTGTATGTTTTTGATTCTAATGTAAAAGAATAAATTAGATTCAATGTCCCAAGAAAATACTGGATGACAACCGCAATAGTGGATTTTTATTACAAATTTGTCAGTTTTACTTTGAAATGAAGTAAAACAAAGAGAAAAGCCTGTAGAATAATGGAAGCACTTGCCCTTATCAATGAAAAATGTAATTGCATCTCTCTCTCAACTGCAGCCATGAGTGGCGGTTTACTTGTACTCTCCAAAAACGTTGTGTTCTCTGCTTCTGTCTTTAGAGTCTCCCTAATCTGAAATGGAGGCTAATGAAAAAGTGAATTAATTAGCATTCCTAAATTAAACTTCTCTAGGAGTTTCGTCTTATTAACCATTGAGTGCTTTTTATTTGCCTTTAAAAATATTCATGCAAATTACCCCACAATGTGAACGCCTAAGGCCTAGCAAGAGTTTATGGCGAATATCTCTCTTTTTCTCTCTCTCCTTAAAAAAAAGATTTTCATACCTCTGTTTTTAAATATGCATGCCTCATGCCTCCGGTATCTCATACCATCCTGTTTAGGTGGCTTCTGTGCAGGAGGAGACCAGTAACATGTAGGAATAGGGTCACGACTCCTTCATGCTATTTTTTTTATCCCTCAAGAGTGGCAAAGAGAGAGAAAAATAGGTGGTGGGGGGAGAAACGAGGAAAAACTCCTACAGATCAGTAGCAAATTAGCCCTGCCTGGTCTCAGCATGAGTGCATTTACTGCATATTGAGAGTTTGCCCTTTCCCTTTGCCACCATATCAAGGTAATTACATTTCCTTTGTAGCACTCTGAAAGGAGGTATTGCTGGCCTGGAGTTTCACTGCCCGCCCATGGAAGAACAGAGTGCATAAATCCCTTAAAATAGCTCTTTTTTCCCCCCTCTTCCTGCTGACACAATAAGCTTAATGAAGGCACAATAACACAGCCGATTCAGCTCTGTGCTGGACACTCAGAAAGCCGCTAATAGTGAGCTGAAGAGCAGCTTTTGGAAACATTAACGTTATTCCTTCACACATATCACACACACAAGCAAACTCTCTCTCTCAAGACCGTTTGACAGTGAAATGGACCCGATTATGTGGGAGGTGGAATTGTTTAATCTAATTTCAGCAAATTTCCTCAGTCCCTTGCTTTTTTTTGTCATCTCGTTGAAAGAATAAATGGCTGAAAAAGGGCAAAGCCTATAGCAGGGCTTGGATTATTTTGTCCGTCTGCACTGAAAAACTTCATCAGCCTTGCGCAGATGCAGAATGGTGATTAGGAGTGAGACAAAAAAAAATGCTTAGATGAATCTTTTAATTTGAGATTTTTCTTTGTTGACCCTTTATCCGCTCTGTCTTGTTCTCTTTCTGTCTGTTGCTCAGTCTTTAGATGAGCGAGCTGGTTAAAGGCAGACTCAGAACTCAAGCAGGGTTGCCAGAGGGTAATGCAGTAATCACATTGGTTCCCCTTAGAGTGGGCGAATGGGTGAGGAGAGCGGTGCCCTCTGCTTGTAGCTGTTCCTCCAGCCTCTGCATATGTCTGGCTGGCTTCGCTTGCAGAGGGAGGCTAAACATACACCCTGTGTAAATGCAGAAAATCCATTTCTTTTTGTATTGTTCCACATCTGCCTTAAAGACGTGCTCTTTTAGCCCATTTAATTTTGTGTTTCTGTATACAGTTTGACAGCCACACATAATTGATTTTGTCTAGAACCTGATGGTTTTGTTTTTTCAGCATGTGAAATTATTCAGAGCTTGTCAGTTCATCTGAGATTTCCAAACCGAAATGTCTTCGGTTTCTTTTTAAACCAATGGCTTTTAGGGAAAGGGGGAAGGGGAGAATCAGTGTAATTCCACTGGGATCTTTGTACATTGTGTAGTTGCCATGACAATTACATTATAGTCTCCACTGGCAATCATCCACCTTGTTGGAATTCTAATGAGGAAGTTTCCCCCTCCTCTTTTTTTTTTTTTTTTTGTTCTCCTCCTACTTTTTTTCTGTTTGGGTGTGTGTGTGGCTATCAAGGATCTCCTGCCATAGTGGAAAACTGCGTTCCTTGAAGCGAAAATATAAGTGCCTTTTAAATAGGGCCACGGAGGGGGCCACGGTCTGCTGTCTGAGAGAGATAGCAGTACGCTGCTGGGCTGTGCCCATTACTCTTTCTCCCGGGGTCTAGGCTAATAAAGATAGGTTGATACGTCCGTCAGAACCCACCTCAGAAAGTCTAACAGAGCGGGAGGCGTTGTTCCGAGAGTGAGGTAACATTGGTGGTGCTCCCCCAAGATGGGCGATAAGCATGCGTGACAAAAATCCCTTTAAAACTTACCTTTAGTAACAAAAAGCGTGACTTTTTCTCTCTATTTTTTTATGTGGCACTTTTCTGTGTTTAATATGCTTTTGAATGTTATTCAGTTAATTTCCACCTGCAGGCATATCCGTTACTGCACATAAGACACCAAATTTCACACGTTTGATGTGTACCGGTGAGATCATAATCTAAGAAGTGATTTAAGGAGCTTCTGGAGCGCTGAATAAATCGATGAATTAATTAAGGCTATCAAAGAAAATGATCTCTCTTCTATCGAGGGTATGTTCCAGCCGAGCTCAAATCGCTCAATCTATCGAGGTTTATTTCCTGATACAAACGCAAGGTCACTGCAGCCCGTTTTACCAGGATTGATGTCATCAGTGCTCTTTTTCACTTGTGTCACTTGATCACATTTTCTTACTTTGTGCAGCGTGTTTTGCGCTACAGGATACAGTTTTACGTGTCAGTGTTCTCATTCTCATTGCGGAAGAGGAAGCAGTGGGAGGCCATTCGGTCTCAACGCGGTAAGCTGCTCTTTATCGATGCTTATGCTTCTCTTGGTACTAAATCAAGACGTTAAATTGGGCTGAAGCCACAGGACAAGCAAATTCTCTCCAGGATGAGAGGATACAGGAAGTGCCCAAGCTCCAAGCCATTCTGAGCCAGGGGCATTAAGTAAATCCTGGCCGTTTACTGTGTGTTGGCTGTGTGTATGCGTTTGATGCTGATGGGATGGGATTGCAGGGATGGAAGGAAGCTCACTGCAGCACTTGTCTTGGTCCTGAATTCTCCTCTCATAAGGACCTTATATAACCCCTGTTCATGTTCCTGCCATGTTGTGCTATGCTCGATGTTCTTTCAAACTTCTTCAAATCTGCTTCAGAATGAAATGTATGACCTAATAGAATATTTGAACTGTGTAAATCTGATAGAAAGATGCAGTAGGTACTATTTATATGTGGATGGTATGCGATTTGTATAAAAAACTGAACTTGCTTCTTTGGCTTTGAGGTTAAATCAATATTCTTACTTTTTGCATAATTTGTTTTACATCAAAAAATAATAGCCAGAGCCCCTGCACTCCTGCCATGGACCCCTCGGTAGAAGAAGCCCCCTGCTCTGTTGTAATGAATAGCTTGCTCTGTAAAACAACATGGGTAGAGGCTACAGAGCTGTTCTCTAGAAAATATCTGGGAAAGCTGCAACCAATTATGTTGGCAATCGTATTATTGCACTGGACAACATTTCTCTTTATAGTCATCATTTACGAAGTGCACTGCAGGCTTTAAACTGTTGGTGTTCCAATATGTTTTACGTCAAAGACAACAGGGCTTGTTTTAGCACAGTGCAATAGAGTGATGCCGCCATGATGAATTCGCAAATAGTTTTGTCAGAGTGACAGATTTTCCAGTGCTTATATGCTGAACTGTAGTCATTTGCGAATGGACTTAAAAACAGAATGAAAATAAAAAGGTTTAACAAAACAGTGTACAAGTCCTCCACTACGTTATTGAAGTATTCAAGGCTGGTTTTAGAGTGATCTTGAAAAGAGTGTGCACTTGTATAAATGTTGGTCATTTGCAGGAGCTATTGTAAAAGTAAATGTTCTGTTAGAAGACTTTTAAGCAACGGCATTGTGTCTGCACTTAGAGTGAATGGCTGCTCAACAGCTCTTGTAGTGAATGCCAAGTATAGGTCTTATTTTTAATACCCGCCTCCCTTCAGTCAGATAATATAGGCATATTTCTATAATATAAGAGTTCTTTGTTTGGGGCTTATTCCATCCTACATTTCTTTTCCTCCCTCTCTGTGTAGATCTGTCATTATCAAGTAGAGGAGTTTTTTTGAACTTCTCTCGAATGTCTTGGATCTCATTATGTTTAGTAGAGGCATGAGTATAGGGCTTCAGTTGACATGGTCCATTATTCTCATTTGACTGAATCATTTCTCTGCACTATCAAGAGTGTAGAGGCAGTAAGCATATAAGAACTGTCTCTCAAAATCAAGCAGGCTTCTAAAAGAAGATCCTATGTTAAGTCCTGGTTTAAATAAGAGATGAGATGTTTCTACAAGCTTAAATGGATAGCGCACCCAAAAGTAAAAAGTTATATCATGTATTCACCCTTACATCTTTCTAAACCCTTATAGCTGACTCACTTTTGTATATATTGAATATGTCCATACTAAACAATGAAAGTCATAGTTAAATGTTTTGACCCCTGTTATATTTTTAAAACTTTGAGAGTAAAAACTCTCAAAACCAATCTTCATAGGTGCAAAAAAGTAGCTTTGATCTCCACAGGCAGTTTGCAGAACGTCTGCTCCTGACTGGTCAGCGCAGAGATGGCTACCCATAATGCCCTGAGGTTCACCGTGGACTGCTGATCAGAGGACACAAATCAACTCATGCTTGGTTTGTGATGTTTTTTCTAAAAATTCTGAGACATGAATTCACTGTTTTGTAGAATGTAGCTGTAGCTTGTTCACTCAAACAGCCTGTTAGTTTAGAGAACTAGAGGCATGTCTGTGCACTAAGCTATGAGTCTTGTGATTGGCTGTCAGAGATTCTAAACTGAGGATCATGGGAATTGCGAGATAGTCTATCTCTCTCTTTCTCCACAGCCTTTCTGCTGTCACGTTTTTATTATTAAACAACCACCGCATGGAAGGTCTGTCTTCAAAGGAGCGGGGCCATTAAAGTTTTTGCAGCCGGGATTTGAGACGCCGTGTTTGTGTGACACACATTACGTAAGTCTTGTCTGACTTACCGTGGAGATTGAAAAGCAAAGCTACGGATTCTGTCAGTAGTGGCGGCAAATACTTACTCCAGATAATGCTTGTTTGTTGTTTGGGGAAAAAAACATCTCTGGGACGTTGGTCTGGGGCGGCTGTAGAAACATGACAGTCATGTGTCGAATCGGTAATTTGTGTCCAGGATTGCATCACTTCCTGTTTTGGCTGTGGTGGAAAGAGATGATTGACTCTGCTTCGCTCATTTTCTTGACAAGCTACATTTTGCTACTGGAATGGGAATTGGTCCGTCTGCCAAGACCGACTAGCCAAAACATTCTGATTGTTAATAATTGAGTGGATCTTTCTACGTTACATGAGTAAAAGATGGTTTTGAGTCATGTTACAGTCATCGAACAGACTGAATTGGAAAATATTTGGATGGAAAATTGACTTTGATCATATTTCTGTTCTCTGGGTCAACACGACTAACACAAGTAACGCTTGATGTCAGTGAATTAAAGATATGATTTTTTTGGTACGGCATGCTGCATATGGTTTTCAAACAGGGAGAGATTTAAATTGAAGTTTGGCGACATCTGAGTTTAGGCACTTCCTGTGTCTCTCTAAAAGCTTCCAGTCAGATTCAGATTATACTTGGCCCCCTGAGCTGCCATACCGATGTCTCTCTCATCATCGGCAAGCATAGCATGAGAGAGAGTATGCTTTGGAGATGAAGATGACAGCCCAAAAGTGCTTTTTCTCCCACTGATCAAAGAGGATAACTGGAAGGATTGTCCCATGAATAAAGCTATCAGACACCTGCAGGTATAATTACCTTGTTCAGACGTGAGCAGAAGGAGAGAGCAGGGTTGTTCAGACCTGAGAGCACAGAGCGGTGAGGAAACATTAGAGAGTCAAAAACAGGGCTTCTGTTGGAACCTGTGCTGTTTGCTGTCATATGAAAGGTTTTTATATTTGTTCACTGAACTAGTTGCGAACAAAAACACTGTAAAAGCCTTTAGATTATTTGTATTAATTAATGCGAGTAATTCAACAAAACAGATAAAAGAACAGTTTAAAATTAAATAAACAATTATGTTGTGATTGCTCAAGGTTTTTTTTTTTTTTTTTTTTTTTAAACCAAAGATTTATCTTTATGTTTTAGCTTTCTAGTTTTCTACATCAAAAATGAAAAACAAATATGTAGCTATGTGAAGGAAGCTTTAGATAAAAATAAAGTAACACTTTATTGTAAAGTGTCCTTGTTACATGCTATATAATATATGACAATACACTATGCATAATTACACAAAAGTAACCCTAAAGGCGGGCGTACACGGTGCAATTTTTGAGGTTGTACGAGCATTTTTTTTTTGGGTTATCGGAGGAAATCATTTCTTCTCGTATGGTCGGGGCTCGTATGGTGTGTTAGAAATTGCGAGACGAGCAGAGTGCCTTACGAGCACTTCCAGACCTCACGATCATTTTTAAACATGTCAAAAAAACGTCGGGAGCTGTCAGATTGAAAGCGTGACGTGCATGTTGAACGCGCTGATTTGTTGAGCAAACTGGAAATGACCAATGAGAAGCCTTATCCTAACCCTAAATAGATAGTAAATTCAAGCATTTACTAATTTAATATTACTCAATACTTAAAAGTGTGCTGTAACAAGGACATCTTAAAATGAAGTGTAACCAAAAATAATTTTTCCAAGGATAGTCAGTTCAACTCAACTCAAGAAACATACGTACAAACATAGCCAATTTTTATACAGGTGAGCACCAGTCTATTTATATATATATATATATATATATATATATGAAATGTGTTGTTTTTATTGCATATGTTCATATGTATTTGTTTCAGTGTTTCAGATGGCCACTCAAGCTCATATAAAGGTGTAGCCCTTACTGTAATGCCTTCAAAGGAAGTCAAAGTAGAAATTATTCATAGTGAGCTCTCTCACATGTGCTCCGTGGGCATTCTTAGCTGTTGTCTTGGAAACAGACCTCCAGCCATTTGTTGGTATGACATTCCACTGCTGTGCTTATTTGGGGGGATTTTTATTTAGCACATCAATGGATGAGATTTAGAAGTGGAAGAGGAGGTGGGTGTGTGTGAGAGTGTACCTTGGGGCCCAGGTGCCCTTATGCAGTGCACCTTTTTTGGGTGCGTCCCACTCGGGGCCACAGCGCAGCATGTCCCCTCTCACGCCAATTAAAGACGACACATAGCCGGTTATAACAGGCCCACCTCCTCCACATAAGTCCTGTGCCTCCTGGACAGGGGGAAATAAACACATTAAATGGTGTGATTAATCCATCTTGCAGAGCCATGGAAACAGTAAGCTGCCGGGCTGTGATAATAAAGACAGGGGTCCCAGTGGAAACGGTCCTGGTGTGTGTGTGAACAGGAGGGGGAGGCGAGAGAGTCGTAGAGGGTTCAGTGAGAGGACTGGTTTACAAGACACACACCAGGAACTGTGCGCCTCCAGCACCACAACTTCAGCGCGAGTCCTCAACTGTAATGGGTTTACTGCTCTCCTGGCACACACGGCTCACTCGCTACCTTCACCACAGAGGTTGCATGGAACCAAGGTTTGTTTTCTCGCTCGAGTAGAAAAGAACAAGAGGAAATGGAACAAGTTCATCAGTTCAAAAACAGTAGCTCGTATATGTAGTCAATTGGCCTTAATTTATAAATAGCCCTGCATAGCGCAGCAAAATGTATTTTTATCTGACAAAAAGAAGTACACCTTCAGCGCTGAGAGTGCTTAATATTCACAGTATACACACGCTTCATTTTATATCAAAGCTCGAAGTGTGTGTATATGCAGTAGTGTGTCTTTTATACCTGATTGTCACATAGGAGCAAGTGAAGTGTGGTGAGTGGCTTAAGATATAATACAGCATGGATATTTTAATCTATTTCTATTATTATATATGTTACACATATACAGTATAGTTTTCCACAAAATGAAACATTTGTCATCATTTACTCACCCTCATGTTGTTCCAAACCTATATAAACTAATAAACTAAATAAACATATAAACTAAAGAGTTTATTTTGTATGTTGAACACAGAAGATATTTTGAAGAATGCTGGTAAAACTGTTGGTTGTTGGTGCTCATTGACTGCCGTAGTATTTCTTTCCCTCCTATAGAAGTCAGTAGGGACCAATCACTGTTTGGTTTTAGTATTCAACATGTTTAGAAGGACATGAGGTTGAGTCATTTTTGGGTGAGCTATCCCTTTAAGAGGTGATAAGCTTCCCTAGATTGAAAATATTAGAGATTTTAACTGTCACAACTGGCTGTTATGTAGCATGAGCGCCTCAAACCCTCTCAGGTGCTTTGAAATAATCTGTGTTGTGTAAAATTCAACATGAATTTACTGTAACACACAGCATCAAGCCACTTATTGCTTTTGTAAAAAGTTGGAAATGGTAATTTTAGCAAACTAATGTTTATTCAGGAATATTAAAAATTATATTAAACCGTATTTCCAATGAGTATATCATCAGTCTAATTTAGGTATAATTGTGCAGGTAACAGAAACGGCTCCACATGTAGCTCAGCCAACCTAGCATGAGCTATCTGTTTTATAATATAAGATGAGCCATTATATAACTTCTATAAATATAGGTGATATGACTGTCAGATGTTTGATATATTGCCTACAACTATGACTAGTTTTACCTTTAAGCAAAGAAAAGGGCGAATCGTTTATTCCTGTCAAGTTTGTTGCAGTGGATTTCATCCACCTGAGCACAGTACTATTTACAGTGGCCTTTAAGATAAGGAATCCTTTCAGTGTCTGAGGTAAACATCTCTGTCACTTAGAGGCTGTGAAAGAGACACGTGTAACCTTCAGGATGTGAGACCCTCTTAAGAGCCAAAGGGCGTGTCGGATGTGTGTGGAAAGCCCTGAAATAGAGTGAAAACCAAGGCTACCCCTCGGATCTTTTCCTCATCCATGCTGGACTTTTATGTCGTAACACCCTTCGACTAATCCATTTTTCATCATATTGGCTGTTGAGATCAAAATTGAAGCAGGGGCCCGTCAAGGAATGCAGAAGTTTTTTTTTTTTTTTTTCTTTTCCCAGGCCCTCCACAGGTTCCTTACATGTTGAGATGGAGTGGTCACGCAGGCCTTCCTATCAAACAGGCAGACTTCAGTCAAGAGATCAGAGACTGATTATACAGCGAGGGAGCCTTGAACAGGGCCACCGGTTATCACAGAGGAGGGATGAGCTCGTTTTCCATTTCCGTGGCGTCTGCCTGACTGGCATATTTTGTGCATTGCCGGTGACACAGAAAGAGAGCATCACCGTCCGCTACATGCTTCGAGCCAGCAGGACGTAGCCTTAACTATAGCAGGAGTTTCTTTCACTTAAATTATCTCTGGGTAAACCAGTAGCAAATGCTCCTTGTAGGTGTTGACGTTTGAGTTAGCTCCCTCCCTTGCTTTGTTCAGGATGGAAAGACATGGTGTGCTCTGTCTCACTGTCTTTGAGCGGAAACCGAGCCGGCTTCTCTTCAGACATCTCTTTGAACATGAGGGTGGAGTCAGGATTCCTCTCGTGCTGTGCTGTGTGGGCTGACTGCCACAGCGGTGCTGGTGTAAGCTGGTGTGTGGCGCGTTAAGGAGAGTGACAGGCTGATGGGGCTGTCTAAAAGCATCAGCACATTTTGGGAGAGCTCCACGATTGTTCCCCCATGTGGTACGTGGCTAGTGGGGGCTCAAATGGTTGCTGTTCCCAGACACAAGACCCTGCACACAGTTCACAGCCTTCAGCCTCAATGCAGGGTCAATTGAACTCCAGTTTCAGGGGGGTCAAAGCCACAGTCAAACACACAGTCAGTACTGCTCTCTAGGGTAAGGTTGTACTACTATGTATCTAATTTGATTACACCATTGGTTCTTAAAGAATTAGTTCACCAATTTTCAACTAGATTTGTATTGAGCAGTTTGTATTCTTTTTCTATTTCATGTTCACCAGGCCAGAAATCCCTGTTTTTATTCAGAGAGTCCACTGGATGATGCAAAACCTGTCATTTGGCTTCACATGCCAGACATTTGACAGCTGAGCTCCAGGACTTTTATTAAAATTACAGATCGAACTTCTGCATTTTTGTATTACCAGCCAGAGACAGAGTCAGACTAACAATGGGGTGGTGCAAAAATCCAGTATGCATTAAGGATGTTGACCTTTTTTTTTTTCCAAAAGGGGACACCAAAGTAATTTTTCTCTTGTCAGCTTTTTTACTAGAACATGGCATGCACAAATGCCAGGGCATTATGCTTGAAAAGGTTTCTGGATTGTTTCAAACCGGATGGCCACTAATAAAATGTATTAATACAACTATCAATAGCATCTCTTAAAATATAAATAATTGTTACTGTCATGAATATCATCTGTGAAAGAAATGAAATCTGTCAGCCACAGCTTATTGATGTCTGTAAATGGTTGTAATAGTCTGTAATGGCGTCAAAAATAGTTTAAATGCAATCCTGCGTATAAACTAAATAACCTGCAACGGTGTAATATTTGGTAGTGCATCAGAGGTAACTTAATTCTCATTCATGCTACAGCTAGGTTGAATTATGCATGGTTATGCAGAGTTATAAGTTACGCATAGCTGTTGCAGTGGCAGATGCCTGTATCCCTGGCACCAGTACCTGAGTCCTTCTGTGTTTACTACTTTTCTGATGCTAAAAGAGAGAGGGAGTGTTTGTGTGTTTTTCACAGATCTGTGCTTCCCCATTGTGTCATTGTACACAAGGGCAGATGGCTCTCAGTGCAAAGGGCTTCGTTTCCACCCTGTCATTGGGAGTTGATGGCACAGTGAGTTATAGAGAGATTCAATGCTTTGCCTCCATCGGAAAAACACTTGATGACAAGATCCTCTTCTTTGCCAATACATAATCAAATCAGTTTTATTGCTTTGTCTGATCAAATATGCACAGATATTCCCCTGATGTTCCTTAGAAATGTTTGTTTTAGGAGCAGACAAGATGAAGAAGGCTTCTTGGTTTTTTTGTGGTTTTCAGGTCTAAATTGTTTTCCCCCCTCCCGGTAATGAATTCTATAATAGGAAACACTGGAGAGCTGTAGAAATCAGGCAGCTCTGTGTTCTGAGAGGATTAAATGATTACGATCTTTCAGTGCTCCTGATCTTATAATCATGTCCAGGATGCCACTAGATACCTCTACTGAAGTGATTAGAGCTTTGTTACAGATGTGCCGGCTTAATGGAGCTGGTAGACCCCTTGGGCAGAGTACAGGGGAAATTGTCATCTGCTGCTGGAAGCCAGCTGTTCAGCAGGGTCAAGGTCAGTGATGCTCGAGGGCTCTCAAGCTTACCCGAACCGTGCGCTAGCAATATTATCAATGTTAGTGATGCCGTTGATGTCAACTCGAGCAAATTTCAAGACACTTCTCAGCACACAAGCTTTCTTCAGTTCCTTGCTGAGCTACACGATATTACACATCTCAGTGTTGATGCTAAAGCATTGTCAGAAAACCCCCATCGTTTTCCCTCTATGACGTATATCCTATGGACAGTAAGATGAAGCTGAGAAACTGTATTTTCTTAGACTTTGCAGTCTGTTTTGTGATTGATTGACCTGTTTAGGGTTTAGTGAACATTTATATCACATTTTTGAATCTCATGCTATTAATATGAAAAATTAGAAACGTGGCATTACAAAATAGTTCACCGCAAAAATGTAAAAGTGGTCATCATTTACTCACCTTCATGTCGTTCCAAACCGGTAGTTTCTTTCTTATGTTAAACGCAAAAGAAGATGTTTAGAAGAAATTGTCAATACAGACAGTTGTATATACTATGTACTAATATACTATAAATACTATAGAAGTCAATAGGAACCATGGATTTTTGATTACCAGCATTCTTCAAAATATATTCTTTTATCTTCGGCATAAGAAAGAAACAAAAGTTTGTAATAAGTAAAAATACCAAATCTTTTTATAAACTATGCCTTTAATTTTTTGTAGTTTGCTAATTGTTCAGATTAGCCAAATCAAGGAATTGTGTTTTAGGCATATACTTGAGTGTTTATGCATTACTTTCTCTCCAGCTCAAAACACACCTTCATATTGCCTTTCCATTCCAGCAGACGCTTTTCTACAGTTACAGAGAAGTGTCCTCATCTGCTAATCAAAAGCTTTTGAAAACTGTGTTTGCCTGAGGGCAGTATGTTTTATAACTTGAATGCATTAAGCATTTTGCCTGCGGACTGCATTGCCTGTGTCACAGGCAATTTGAAGTAAACACCTGAACCATTTTAGGGGCTCTTTGTAAATGGTACAAGTGATCTGAACAGTAAGGGGTCAGAGGACAGCGCACACTAGCATCGGGCACTCACTATGGAGTTATTTATCTGTTAGCTATATTTCTCGGGTTAGAGACCTAAAAATAGAGGCTATTAGGAGTGCAACAGTAGGGACAATTATAGCCTGTACTAGAAAGAAATTTTACAGTCTCATGACCCTTTTTAGATTCACAGAGATGTTTTCGTTCTGTAGTGAAGTTTATAAAAGCATCTGTTGTATGTTCTGGGTCTTCACTTTTACTCCGTCAACAGATGATGTCCATTCAGAGGACTGGGGGGTTTGTTAAGTGGTAGTTCCGCTGATGCAAAGGAACCCAGGTTAGATTGTGGCTCTCCTCTTTTCTCAATATTACTCTGTCAGCTGTCTGTCTCGTTCACCGAAATGGCAAAAAGCTACAAAACATAAGCAGACATTACCTTGAATGCCTAGAATAACCAGTGTACTGATTTGAAGCATATTTAACAAAACATTTGGAATGGTAATAGTTCATCCAAATATGACATTTCTGTCTTCCTTTATTACTGTTAGCCAAAATGTTTTCCATGCAATGTAATTGAGAGACGATTGGTGTGTTGGTCTCTAAAAAGAATTGTAAAATATTGAAGATTGTCCTTTTGTACATTCACTTTCTTTATATAGAAAAGAGCAATATGAACATAAACATCTTTTCTGATCCATATAGTGCATATACCCCTGTATAAAAACCAGCATGTATGTTTTTAAGCATGGCAGCCGATTCGAGGTTGTAAGCTGGTTTAAGGTTTAGCTCCTGCACAGGACCAGCTCATAACCATCTTAGCTTAAACCAGCTGCATGATTCAAAACATACCTAAAATAGAGTTCAGATATCAGAAAAAAATCCATTTATAAACCTGTTTTTATTTCAAATGAGGGAAATACACATGCATTACAGACGTGACAAAAAACCAAAAAAAAAGACATGCGGTTACACAGGTTCTGTCACTTGCCCATCGTGACACCGTGCCACACGTCTTTGTGATTTTTTTTTTTCCCATTTTTTTTAAATAATAATAAAAACAATTTATTTTGGTGATAGACAATTAAAACTGAAAGTGACAATTAAAACTTTCAAGCAATTGAATTTCATTTTATTTAGTTTTTAATCTTGCTTATGCATTAAATAACTAAAATACAATACAGTTTAAGTAAAATATACTTAATATATTATAGATCCACCTACTTTAGACCTACAAAAATGTATAAACAGACTGTGAATAGTTCAAACTTTGCCAGAAATAGCTTGTTATGCTCTACAGTTCATTTAATATAGAATTTTCAAAATGTAGTCTCCAAAGTTAATTTATATTATGCTCACAAAGAAAATGGTTGAGTAATAACAAAGAAAAAAGCCCCAAAATTAAAGTAGCATTTAAATGCTTTCATAATCTTTGCTTGTCAGCAGAAATTTTATGGTGTTCAGCGAAGCACTTGCCCCACTCATACTGAGTGCTAATCACATTGTCAAGTTTGCAAAGCCAATTTTTTTGCAAGTATTACCACACCGTACAGCAGTAAACTCAGATCAGTTGTGGATGGGAGTGGTAGTGTAGCAGATCACGTAAGAGAAATGTAAGAGGCGGCACGTCACCGCACGCTGCAGTTAATCGATTTGTGCGTTCTGCCTACAAGGCAGTGGGCATTTGTGGGTATTTTCATTTGTGAATGGATGTAATTAGCATGCTAATGAATGAATTGCAGCGCAGGATCCCTCAGCTTTTGCTCTGTCAAGCGGCAGCCTTGTGAGCACTCTGTACTGACTGGTACCCCCGTTGTAGTTGATGTATAAAACCTGTAATCAAATCAGACAAGGGCTCAATCACCCGTGTTTTTCTCTAGCAGGGGCTGTTTACCCTTCAGCGCAATATCTGGATTTCCATTTGTGCAGAAAATGTAAATACTTCTCAGAAGAAGGCTGTGGTTAAGTAAACGCGGGGCGAGGGGCTCACTTGGCATGTTCAGCAGATCTTTGATCAGCCCGAGTGTCTGTTGGTCTAATTCCTGTCTGAGAAACAACAAGTGTTATCAGCTTATTGTGTCTATCGATGAATGTTTTGCTGGTTTTGAAATGAGGTTTGATGTAACGTTTATGTTACAACTTCCACTATCACAGCTATAACACAATGTTTTATTATGCTATCGCTGTAAAATAGTGCACATATTTTATGTATGCTTGTATATTTTTAGTAGCAGTTTTTAATTGGCTTCTTAAGACCAATTAGTTGACTAGCAACTCGCTGAAAACGTGTAGTTTTGCACATTCCTGAATGCTTCACAGATGCATTTTGTGGACTTCATTTGATGAAGCGATGACTCACATTCTGACATCTGTTCGTCACAGCCATAGCGTAGCTATCTTTGCACTGCATCTCAATGTTCGTGCAATCAGACGGAATGTGGAATCTATCCCATCATTCAATGCCATATGCACACACTCTCAGTTTTCTATCTCTACTGTGCCTTCACTGTCAGGACCAACTGAATGTTCTTCTTTACAGACAAGCACAACACCCCTTTCTATACTTTTTTTTTCCCAGGTAGGCAGTTGATTTTATATCCTGTAAGTCTCACGGTAAAGCTGGCTGCTGGGAAGTCAGCATAAAATGATAGAAACCTCTAAAAGCCTCTCACTCTAGTCGTCCATCATAGTCAGTCAGTTGCCCCCAGTCATAGCGTTTTTGAGAGCTCATTCATTAGAAATACTTGTCATTGGTCTTATCTGTGTTTGATGTATGATAAGGCAACCTTAGGTAGAAGTGATTACATTGTCCCTCTGAAAAATTCAATCTAACGGGATGCAACAGGCCAGCTGTGAACAGGTAATGCTCAGGTAGAGATAATGTGACCGATTGAAGTCTTAACCTCTGAGACGTAATGCACTGAGACATAAAAACTTTTTTTCTTGGTCACTTTTTCTCTCCACTATATTCCATGATCTTCTTAACTTAACTTCTTAAACTGGTGAAACTTTTTCAGGGATTGGAACGAATCATAGCTCACTAATTATGTATTATGCGTTCTTGACGTTAATCTTGTTGGTGATCTTTATGCCAATACAGCCACCTCACTGTTATGACTTGCACTGTCCTATCTGCTTTGATTTTGAAAAGATGATCATTTCATAGATATAGATTCTCTGTTTTGACCTCTGTTTAAAGATCGCGTTGCCCCAGACTTTTTAATTTCTCTGGAGCTTCGCCCAGCTCAACAGTTTATTTTCCTTTTGGAGAGTCATTTGGATGTGTTGTAATGTATCCTCTTGCCAATAAATCTAATTAGTTAAATACAGCATTTTCTGGAATGTTATGCTCAATAGTCTTTTGTCTATTTTAGATGTTCTTTACAGATCTAGTGGAACAACTTTTATAAGCAAAAATATGACTGCAACAACCAGGTCAGAATGATTGGATGTTTTTTTGTTTTTTTTTTATAAACTAAAATTAATCTTATATAATTATAATTTTATAATGTAAATAATAAATTATTTATATTTATATAATTTTATATTTAATGTAAATATTGTTATATAAAGTAATATTCTAAATCAGTGTGTTACTAGTTTACTATAGTGTTATGTATACATAAGCCAGAGTTAGTTTTTTTTCTGGCTGATTTTTAAATTTAAGCCATACTTGCATACTAATGTGTTTTATATTATAATGTATAGTATATGTTTTGCAGAGCCACATTGAACAAGGTCTGAATAATCCAGGAGATAATTTCCAGAATAATCTTATTGTCAAAATAATTGTTTGTTGCAGCCCTAAATTGCATTTTTTGTTTATTTTTTTTAAATTCCATTTTTTTTATATAAAAATAAAAAACTCCAGAGCTCACTCAAGAGGCTTAAAGACTGTAAACAAATTAGAGGAAGGAAAAAAGAAGCAGCATTGCTCTGATATACTGTGGCCCAGCTTGCAACCTAATTTCGACTAATTACCATCAGTCACCCGGCACAATGAGTTCTCAAAGCAGAGGATTTGCAGAAAATACACTGTTTCCTTCAGTTATTCATTTTAAAGCAGCAAGTGTTGTTTTATCTGTTTTTACTTCATTCTTGGCTGTCATAAACATCTTTTTATGGCTGTGACCTCATTTAAAATATATACAGACTGCTCTTGTTTGATTAAACAAGATGTATTCTTCATGAAGTTAAGTAATTATTGCATTGATATTATTGCTTGGATTTTGATCTAGTTATTTGTATCATCTTATAGCTGTCTCTGCTTTACTGTACAGGCCTCATGTCCATGTGGAAAAGCCCCTGGGTCTATCAGCATCTATATCTGAGACCATCACTGGCTTTCCTCCCTGTCAAACCCCCACTCACATTGCTGATCTCAAAGGCTTACATTGTTCCTGACATTTGCTGCAGTGCTCCACATTTGAATTTCCTCCCAAGCATGTGTTGACTTTTTGAGAGGGGGTGAGTAAGAGATATCGGAGAAACATCAAACGAATGCATCTGTACGGACAATAGCGTGAATTATGAGTGCATTCGTCCTGTGGGGCAAAACATCCCGCAAATTATGCTTAGCACGATTTGCCATTATGCGCATCCCACAGGGGCTTCTTATAGTTATGATGGCACTCTCTGTGGCTTGTGTGTCCATAACAAGAATGGCAGAAGACCTCCTGCAACTTAGAGCTTGGTTTTTGTTTTTCAGACCGTGTTTATCGAAGACATCTAGTTTTTCATTTTTTAATCAGTTTGATTATACAAAAACTCCTTACTGTGACCCTGAAATTAATTTCTTTGGCATGAGTCTACACGTCAACCGTAGCATGATAAAAAGTGGCATATGTCTCTATAGAGAGTCAGGAAATGCGACAACTGTAATGTCTTTGCAGCAGAGTCTAGACAGCAAAAAGAAATCAAATTAAAAACACAAATTCCCAACAGCGCTCCGCATTTCCACTGATTTTGACAAAGTCACGTATGACGCGTCTCGGTGGGCCCCCCCCCCATACACCCCTCCCAGAAAGATGAAGGTCTTTCATTCAGTTGCATCTGACAAAGGAAATCGCGACTTGCTACAGAAGCAGCAGAGGCATATTTTAAGACACAAAGAAAGTGCTCTCTTTTTCAGTCACAAAGCACAGAGGAACATCCAACAAGAGCACTAGATGCTTGGAGGATCAGTGCGCTTGCTTCAGCTGGAGAGTACTGTGAAGCATTTGATCTGAATATGTAACCGGAGCACTGCTGGAGAGTGTGTATCTGGAGTTCCAAGCGCTGAACGTGTGTGTGGGGGATAAACTGTACATGGGCGAGTGGAGCAGTTTGACTGTGCATGTTTTGTCTGCTCAGAGATTCTCTCTCTGCTCTTTATATTTTTTATTTCATATTTCGGCTCCCCTCAGGTGAGCAAGATGAAGTGTTAATGGAGACAATGTGGAGCCCTGGTGATGTCCCATCAGTCCACAGGCCCGGCTCACACAGGAGAGCATCAGTCCTACTAATCAGCAGCGAGAGCCACGCACATGGAAAGCTGCCATCCTTACCTCCTCAATACTAGGGTTATTTCATCCCCAGCAGGGCTTCCTCATATGGAACCTCATTTCTCCTCTGGATTTCTCATCTGTACCTGACTGGGCCTAGATGCTCCACGCCTACTCTCTCCGCTGAGCTTTAAAGTCCTGCTGTATAACCCAAAAAATATTACACTTGATTTGTAACCGTGTCTCCTTCTGTAGACATGAGCAAAAATCGACTTTTGATATTATGGTAATTCGGTAGCAGGAGTTCTGCTTTTTGTCTTGAAGAGTGCACTCTCGCCGCTTTTCCACCCTCAGGGTGCCGGTATTGGGGCAGAGCCGCCAGTGTCCTGATCTGGAACCTTCTATGTGTATGTAACATGGCAAAACGGAAACAAAACAGGATCGCTCACAACATTGATACTTTAGTTTAAGATTTCAGTTCACATCCATATTCACACGGCAGTTTTGCATCCTTTTTGCTACATCCATTAAAAATCAGGAACTTAAATGGTAAATTTTGTCATTTGCCATTTTTGTCCCTGTTATTCCCAAACCCGTAAAAATAATGTTTGTCTTCAGAACAAAATTTAGGATATTTTGGAAGAAAACCGGGAGGCTTGTGACTATTCTATTGACTGCCAAGGTGCAAAAAAGTATGAAAGACATTGTCTTAATGATCCTTCTGCCATCAGTGGTTCAATCGTTGTATTACGAAGCTACAAGAATACTTTTGTATGGAAAGAAAACAAAAATAATGGCGGTATTCAATGATTCTCCATCTAGCATCACCATTGCTCCATGAAAAATATAAATTATGATGAATTAAATGAATTAGTCAAAAATATTCATTTTGGGGTGGATTAACTCTTCAAGTGCATTTTTAGAATTCATTGGCACACAAACCAAATCCAAATCAAATTCTGAGGCATGTGCGATTGCACAGTGTGCATGTTTGCCCCAACATAAAGGCACTAAATTACTTGTTAAAATATCCTTTCAGGCACATTTGTGTGCACGTTGTGAAGTAACATATTTATGACATAACTTTCAAGGCAGTGGAAACTTGGGCCAGTTACAGCACGAGACACAGACGTTGTCTGCGCCTGTCTGATACTCTGGTTGTTGGCCTAAATGGACTGCGACTCGCTCTCATTACACTGGCTGATTAAACAACGAGGAAATTTTCACGATGAATCAGGCTTATTGTAAAGAGCCTCCAGTGCCTTCTCTCTCTTCCTTTCTCACTCTCCGAACAGTCTTTTAAAGTGGGATAAATTGTGGAGTAATATAAACAGAGGATTGGTCTCTCCTGGAGCAGACGATGATTGAATACGAGGGCCCCTGCGTCGGGAAGTGGGTTAAGTCAAGGAGTTATTAAGAAGACTGCTGGAAATGACAGCGATGCCAAATGGAGCCAGTGGCTTGGGACGGGTTTGAAGCCAGGATGAGTTTTCAGGATAAGAGCTGGATTTAAATAAATTGACTTTCCCTTCCCGGGACTAAAACGGATTGTTGTTGAGAGTTTTGGGGCCAAAGCGAGCAGTAAACATTTATTAGAAATCCATAGCCTTGGAACAAACAACACAGCTCCTCTCGTTTTCCTCTGCATGCTCCACAAAGCCCCATCGTCGTGACTTTCAATCCCAGTTACGTAATCCATTTACCACCTGTAAAGCTCGCTGAGGAAATTACCTCTTCAACCAATTGGTCAACAAGCTTTTTAAGGATGTCACACGGACATCTCTTTTAATTCTGTTTAAGAAGCCCGGGATGAGTGCAGATGTGGAAAGTCAAAGCGATGCCCTATTAACTAAGTGAGCGAGTCACAAGATGCACACTACGTAGTCATCAATCTCTCCTCCCAGTAAGCACATTCTAATTTACAGCTGCAAGCTGTGGCTTTGCAGCCTAGTTTCGCCTTCATGACTTTGTGCTAAAAATGTGTCAGGATTTTAAGCATGGCATGAATCAAAGTGTGGCATTCTCCTTTAGATATTTTAGTGCTTTATAACCTAATGTCGGGTGCACAGAGAGGTGATTGGTTTTGGGTGTGTGTATGTGTGTGCAGCGGTTTTGTGTTGTGTTAGCTAGATGTGTGTGAGTGAAAGAGAAAGAGACTGCTCATCTGACAGGCCGTGAGTGTTGTTTGGCATGCTCTCTCTCTGGGTGTTTGGGAATACTGGAACAACAGCTTAGTTTTCAGTTCACTCCTGTCGGATTGTTAAGAATAGACTGTCCCTGCTAGCACTGCTCTCTTTTTTCCCTGGTGACTGGTGTTTGCAGACCACCTGTGCTGTAGAGAAGAGGGACAAATAGAGAAATTCAGATGGAAATGTAGCTGTTGCATGCTGTGTTTTGAGTGCAGTCACTCTCAACAGAAAGGATTAGGTCTGGTCAGGCCAGTAGTTTATATATATATATATATATATATATATTTCTGAGGAAAAACTGTGACAGTGACAACTGCAGGTAAAGCTACAGTGGGAGTCTCTCTTGCCTCCCCTGAACCCGTTGGGTTTTAACAGACCCCGAAAAAGAGTGCGGTGGGTTTGGTTTGGTTGGGGGGTAATTGAGAATGAATGGGGAAAGGTCACATGAGAGGAGGCAATGCCTTCATCGCAGTATGATTGGAAATGATTGGTTGATTTTAAAAATTAAACAAGCTACACTTAGAAATAACCACTTTGTTACATCAAAATAAGACTTGAAATGGCCTGAAAACATGATTAGTGGGAGTTTTAGTGAGTAATCAGTGTAAGGGACAGAATTAGCTCAAATATTCAAATAAAAGCAAATCAGAATCATTTAAGATTCTATAGGGAATTTGAA